>LR812534.1:56741441-57034093 GCA_903798195.1 Danio kyathit
AGGAAAATTTTTATATATATATATATATATATATATATATATATATATATATATATATATATATATATATATATATATATATATATATATATATATATATATATATAATATATTTATTCTGAAAAAATACAGCTGCTGACTAATTAGCTTTCAGGGATCTGTAAAATTTTGAAAAAAGTCACTCATTAATTTTCTTTCGACTTAGTCCCTTTATTCATCAGGGGTCACCACAGCAGAATGAACCGCCAACTTATCCAGCATATGTTTTACACAGCGGATGCCCTTCCAGCTGCAACCCAGTAGGGCCTACTAGGAAACATACACACTCATTCGCACACATACACTAAAGGCCAATTTAGTTTATTCAACTGACCCAGCCAGGACTCGAAGCAGCGACCTTCTTGCTGTGAGGTGACAGTGTTAACCACTGAGCCACCGTGTAGCCCCAGTTTTAAAAAAAAATGTTTCGGCATATCTGCCTTCCTCCACCCCGTTTAGATAAATCGAAGCATCGGAGTCGACTCTTGAAAAAAAGATGGCTACTCGAAGATAGGCAATCAAATCAAAGAAGGTGCTTTAATAAAATAGCAAACTTTTGCTGTCTAGCATACTATGCACGTTTAAAATACAGATATTTAAAAAAAATTCCCTCCAACGTTCAGAACAGTTTTATTCTGCGTTGTCTTTTAAGACCTATTTTGGCATTGGTGAAGTAACATAGTTGAGCCAGCAGGTGGCAACAAGCAATCATATCTTGTGTATTAGAGGGAGTCACTGAATCATTCTCAACCGAGTCATTCAACAACAATGATTCATTCAGGTAAAGTTATGAAACGCCACTTTTTCGGGAACATGGAGCTCATTTTTGAATCGTTTGTAATACTTATGTTGGGATTACAAAAACAGTAACTGCTAATGTTGTGTCTGAAATATAAGTTACTCAAAAATAACTTTGTTAGACTGAAAAATTAGTAGTTGAATCATGTTCTGTTCGTCTATGATTGGCGATGTAACGTCTGCCCGACTACTTTTTGATTACATTTGAATGTTTCTACAATGCTTTAAAGTTATAATTGTATGTAATGAAAAGGTAATAGGCTATAGTTGGCCTCACTTACAGTTTTCTGAATGTCTACTACGTCCAGTAAATTAAAAGCACATACAGATAGGTATTTTTCCAGTACCAAGCAGTGCTTAGATAATTCTGCCAAGAATCTGGCTAGAAAAAAAAGTGATCTCTATATTTTACAATCTTTTCAGGGAGCCTCAGATATGCTTCTTAAATCTCTTCATGCGACTGTACCACTAAAGAACTGAGATAAATGTGTCTCATCTCACTGCTTTTGGCTTGGACAATCCGAACAGTTTGGCACCCTCCTGCCAGGGAGGATCACCCAGGGTGCATGGAGATAATAATGAATGTCTTGTGATCTGGTACGGTCACGTTGGCCTGCCAGTGTGCGTGTATGTGTGTGTGAGTCATGGGAAAGAATGAGGAATTGTGTCCTATGGTGTTTACCGTCACTTCCTCATCTCACATTACAAGCCAGCCTTCCCTGTTTCAATGTAATGCCTTGTTTCTTTGCAGATGCCATAATACATTCAATGAACAATACCATCTCTAAACCTCTCTTTATTACACACTAGTACCATTCAATCCTTACTTCAGGAAATGGAAAGTTTAAACAGGACAGTCAAGGAATTTGCTCATTCTTAGTGTCTGGGCAAGTCAATACTTTACTCTGAATACCTGTATTGTGTTTGGATAAAATGTTTCATACTGACTAACCCCTAGTATTACATGTTGCTGTGTACAGGACAGGCCCATTCACAACAAAGACTATAACTATAATGGTAAAGATATCTTTCTAACATCATTCTAAATATTATCTATACTATATTGATTATAATATATCACAGAAAAAAGCTTTATAGGCATTTTACTTAACTCTTGAATGATTTATCTTGTTCAGGAAAACAAGCTGTGCTTCAAGTTGTCTAAATTTCATTGCCAATTTTACGTGCCTATTTACAAATCTAACATCTAAAAGCATTGCGAGATGGAACAATAGGTTAATTGTGAAAGTGTGGTCTAAAATGGATGTTGTAAAGGCTGTAGTCGGACTTACATGGTTAAAAAGCTTTCACATTTAAACTTTCCATGTACTTCTAGTAAACACTCTGTCATTTGTGCCGAACCCCAAAGTAAGCTGTTGTACTGGGATTAATACTTTTATAGTAGCTTATTAACAGTGGTGTAAAGCAACAAACTACAAATACTCAAATTACTGTAATTGAGTAGTTTTTCTCAGGAATTGTAATTTACTGAGTAGTTTTATAAATGTGTACTTTTACTTTCCCTTGAGTACATTTTTAGTGCAGTATCAGTACACTCCACTACTTTCCTTCAACCTGCAGT
Source organism: Danio kyathit (assembly GCA_903798195.1). Taxonomy (NCBI): domain Eukaryota; kingdom Metazoa; phylum Chordata; class Actinopteri; order Cypriniformes; family Danionidae; genus Danio; species Danio kyathit. The sequence goes on from LR812534.1 coordinate 56,743,861, forward strand.
CACTACTTTATTTTTTAACCTGTCTATGGGGATTAGAAAAATCAGTCCTGTGATTCCTGTCCAATCAAATCGCACATAGAAAGTAAATCCCATCATAATGAACTACCTCTAGACGTGTGCACTTTATAGTTGCAGCAAACTGTTTGGAAGCGTTAAAAGTGTCCAAGAAGATGTTCAAAATCTTTACAGGCAATGACCCAGAGACTGTTTAGATGTATGTCACTGATGAGAAGATGACGGATGTTTACTGTATGGTGACCGAAATGGCCTTAAACACCCAGCAGACACAGAACGTCAACATGAAGTGAGATTGACATTGCATTTTGTTTGGAAATGAAAATCACGTTGACGTCAGAACTCAACATCAGGCCAATGTCAATGTCCAACATTCAACCTAAAACCAACCAAATATCAACGTCTAATGATGTTACAGCTTGACGTTGTGTGGAGGTTACCACTATGATGTCTATCAGATGTTAGATTTTGGTTGCTATACCTGATGAATTAATGTCAGTATTTAACGTCAATATGATGTTGGTTTAGGATGTTGGCTCGACGTTGGATTTTGGGCACTTTCTAACAACATAAAACTAACCAAATATCAACATCATTTGACGTCATTATTGGACATCAGAATAACGCTGTGCTTAGATGCTGACTAGACCTTGAATTTTGTTCACCTGACATCACAACCTAAATCTAACCTAATATTGACATCTTATGACGTTGTATGTCTGCTGGGCAATAACTAGATGCACTACAGAATGTTACGTTTGCACACATCCACAAATTACATGTAAATGCATCAGCTTTTCACAGTGTAACACTCACTACTCTTGAGTACTTTTAAAAGGTCTACTTTTTACTCATACTTTGAGTAATATTTACAACAGATACATTTACTCTACTTGCACTACATTTTTAGGCAAGCAATGGTACTTTTACCTAAGTTTGATTTTTCAGTACTCTTTCCACCACTGCCTACTAATATGCACTAGTTAGGAATAATTAAGGTATGATGATCGAGGATGTACCATTTGGTTTTTGTACATTTAGAATCTCTTACTTTTGACTGCCTCACACCTATTACAGCATGTTATCATTCACTGGTGTGGATTGCAGTATATTTACCATTTTTGATCTTGCATAGTTCAAGAGTTCACACTTAGCTGATGATTGATTATAAGCAAGTTTGGCATGCTGTCCCGGGAGAGAGCCCTGAGCTCAAAAGGTCCTTGAGCCCCGGGCTCCCTCCCGTTGCAGGGCGAGAGGGGAGCACTGAGCTCAGGTAGATCTCGAGAACTCCCCTGCCGTGGTAATTGAATATCAGATAGTGCTTCTCTTGAGATGGTACTAAGTATTGAACAGGTCTATAAGTAGATTTTAGACAATGATTTGGTTGCATGTTTTTTAATCTGTGGGAGGAAACCGGAGAACCCGGGGGAAACCCATGTGAGCACGGGGAGAACTGGCAAACTCCTCACAGAAATGCCTGCTAGTTCGGTAAAGCCTGAACTATGGACATTCTTGCTGTGAGGCCACAATGCTAGGCACTGGGCCACCGTGTCACCCATCTAGGAAGGAGGAGGAGTAGGGGTGGAAGGAGGGGGGGGGGGGTCTTCAAAACGAAGATGACTGTGGTAAGAAACCCTGGCTCTTTATAGTGAGTCAGGGATTGTCTGATTGGATAATCATGAGTGGTTAACGTATAACCAGCCGTGTTCAATCATAATCACGTGCTCCTCTCGAAATTAGTTTATGACTAAACTCCACTTTGTGACACAGACTGATACCTAACGTTGTGTGACTTGTGAAGAGGTCTTGCTCTTATTAATTGACTCATGATGGTGATTTGATTTGGTCCAGCAGGTAGCCACCTAGCATCATCCAGCCAGAACACCCTGAGATCTCACCAGATGGCAACCTCCTTAAAATCATTTATTCTGGGCTACCTCATCAACTTAGCAACCCAGTGCATCATGATGGTGAGTTTAATTGAGTGCTGAAACAGCTCTATCTGAATATTGGTTTATTAACAAATCCAAAGTAGTACACATAGCACTTTCTTCTGTTGAACACAAAATAAGTTACTTTGAAGAGTACTGGTATGACTTCCATATAAGGACAAAAAGACCATGGATTCAAATACTGTAGGTTTTGAACAAGTGAAGGCGGAGTAAATTATTTTTTAATTTTCAGGATTTTTTTTTGGTAAACTCTCTTTCATTTGTATAGGTGATAATGTGCATAGGGGTTTCACAAACTCATAAATGAAAGTTTGCATATTAAAATGGCAATTTTAAAGTTTTTGTGGTAAATTTTGTGGCTTGTGAAGAGGTCTTGGTGTTATTAAGTAACTCATGATCGTGTGTTTTTGATTTGGGCTAGCAGGAAGCCACCTTGCAGCATCCAACCATTCATCCACCTAGCCACCATATGGCTACCAAATAATTTATTCTGGGCAACTTCAACAACCTGGCAACCCAATGCATCATGATGGTGAGTTTATGCGAGAGCTGAAACCGCTCTGTGTATTTAGCAAGATGCTAATCTAGTTTTTATTGTTGGTGTGAAATGGACTCAACTTGTCTTGCACAGTTTAAATATATGATTGATACAGTACTTGAAATGTGTTACTTGTAAAAGTTTAAATATGTTTTATTTAGTGATATGACCTAGCAAACCACATGACAACCTGCTAAAAATCACTGTGAACACCATTGCAACCTTTTGTCCACTACGATGAGTTAAATCATATTACCTGAAATTTGTTACTTGTAAAGAACGATTCAAAAAAGTTTTTTCAGTGACATGACCTGGCAAACAACATGCCAACCTGCTAAAATCCCTGTTAATACCTTTGCAACATTTTGCTCATGGCGGTGAGTTAAATTGATTGCAAATCTCAGTTTTCTATTCTAATGTAAATCTTTTCAAAGTTTTCAAAACAAAGAAAATAATCCCAAATGCAAATTGGAAGCATTTCCTTGTTAGAGGAAGAGAGTTGTTAGAGGGGCTGACTATAGTATTGGTAACCTAGAAACCAACAGTAAACAAGACAAGCTTAAAGAGACAGCTGGTCGGTCACGTGGGTGTAAAGTTTGCTATGTCAGAGCTATGTTTGCCATGTTTATTTGGCAAATATAATTTAGTCTCAAATTATTGGCATTAACACTTTTTTATTATTTAGTTTTTATTTGGCATTCCGTTCACTCATTTCTAATAAAATACTGTACTTCAAATGTGGATGATAACTTCTAATGATAGCTATTGAAGTGAAGGTTTTGAAATGAAAGGGATAGTTCACCCAAAAATGAAGATGACCTAATCCAGGGGTGTTCAAACTCGGTCCTGGAGGGCCAGAGTCCTGCATAGTTTATCTTCAACTTCTTTCAACACACCTGCCTGGATATTTCAAGTATACATAGAAGGGGCTTGATTAGCTGGTTCAGGTGTGTTTAATTGAGGTTGGAACTAAAATATGCAAGACACCGGCCCTCCAGGATCGAGTTTGGACACCCCTGACCTAATCACTTATTTGCCCTCATGTGGATTTAAACTTTTATGAGTTTCTTTATTCTGTCGAACACAAAATAAGTTATTTTGAAGAATGCTGGTTGCTGGTATGACTTTCATAGAAGGACAAAAAGGCCATGGACTTAAATACTGTAGGTTTTGAACAATGAGTGATGTGTACTCAAAAATGAAAGTTTGCATATTAAAATAGCAATTTTAAAGATTTTGGGACTTGTGGAGAGGTCATGCTATTATAAAGTGACTCATGATGGTGATTTGATTTGGTCCAGCAGGAAGCCACCTACAGTAGCAGCATCCAGCCAGAATACCCTGAGATCCCCTAACCACCAGATGGCAACCTCCTTAAAATCATTTATTTTGGGCTACCTCATCAACTTGGCAAACCTATGCATCATGATGGTGAGTTGAATCGACTGCTGAATAGGCCTGTCACAATAATCAATATTTTAACTTGACGCACAACACATGGACATGACCTCAATCATTTTTGGTGATGCAATATATATATCGCCAATACATAAAAACAATTCTAGCAACATTTTAACTCATTACACAACTTCTCTCTCTATTGGACATGTCAGTATAGTTAAAAACACTATCATATTTAGTATAAATTGCTTTTAGTATATTTTCATGTGGGTGTCTGACAACTGAAAAAATATCTGCTAGCAGATATCGCAGCCTCTAATGCGTTTTACCTTAGCACTTTTTTTGTTAACATTTATTATTATTTATTTAGGATATGCATTTTCACATTCTGATTCCAATGCCTAATTATTAAATTGGTAAAATGACTATAATTAAATAAAAAAATTCTAAAAATAAAATGTGTTTTTTGGAAGAGTGTATTTGCATTGTGACGATATTAATTGTCATTCTAGCATTATATAATGAGTGGCATAAAATGACAATATCGTTTATCGCAATATATTTTGGTGCAATATATCGTACAACAAAAAATAGATATCATGACAGGCCTAGTGCTGAAAAAGCTCTATCTGAATGTTCATTTATTAAAAATCCAAAGAAGTAAATTAGGGGTGTGAACCTACCCTGGTCTCACGCTTTGGTTACGATTATTATGCCATCGATTCGGTTCAATTCGATATCTCTGTGCATCACGGTGCATTGACGATGCTCTCCATACATAATTAGATTTTTTTCTTTACAACACAAGAAAAAAATTGTATTAATCTATAAATTTGTTTATATTTATATATTGCTTGTAATACAATTTTGTCTTTTAATACAAGCAGTCAGATATATGAACTGTACCTTTAATTTTACCTGCTCAAAAAAAAAACACTCTTTGTGAATGTTTTAGACAAAACTCCAATACATGCACAAAAGACAGCATGAGCATTTATAACAAATAAACTAATGTAAATATGATCCCGCTTGCTTTTTGAGCGCTGGCAACTTCTTACACCCCTATGTATGGTCATTGTCTTCACCCGCTCAACAGAAAGGGCTGCGATTGGCTTTAGAAACGAAAGCGCTGTTCACCCATGAGTGACGCGGGAAAAACAGCCGCGGGTCAGTCTATATGCGCATAATACGCGGTTATCAGGTAATCCGTAATAGAATAAATACAATACAATAACCTCGCACCACAGGCACGCTTGTGTCTGGATCCACAAGTATGGCTTTAACAGCCGAGAGGAGAGGAAAATTTACCTCACGAACACGCCAACGGGTCAAATGCCCAAAGTGTGTGTGTGTGTGTGGGAGAGAGAGAGAGGGTGAGAGAGAGAAGGGCAGATATGGAGTTTTACAGCATTTCTCCCTAGTAGTGAAATAGCGGCTCGTGCTTTACCATTCCTCAGTGTCAGTGAAAGACTGTGTCCAGCACCCTCACACGTGCACAATTATCTGCTTTTTAAGTAGTAGGAGTGTTTTATTTACTCACCCTCCTTCGCCATAGTATTCTACCGCGACATCGCGCATAGGGGATAAATGACGTCAGTGCGTAATAACCAGTTATGATCTATTACTGAACTGATATTAAATTGCCCCCATCTGCATCGCGGTGCACAGAAGAAACGATTAATTTTGACATCCCTAAAGTAAATAGATACTCATACACAAAGATGCACATATCACAATGTATTTAGCAAGGTGCTACTAGATTTCGTACTTGGTGTGAACTGGCCTCAACTCGTCCTGCACAGTTTGTTCTTAAGATATGATGATGAAGCCTTTATTTGTCATCCACTTTTACATGCTGTGAAATTGGACCCCCTGATTGATACCTGATATGATTGATACCTGATTTAAAAAAAAAAAAAAAAACTTGTAAATAGATAATATAGATAATAGATAAATAGATAATTATTTTAGTGATATGACCTCTATGTTTTTGACTTGGTCCAGCAAGTAGACACCTAGCGAACCACCTGACTAACTGGTAAAATCACTTGTGAACACACAGTTTTGCAACGTTTTGATCATGGCGGTGAGTTAAATTGATTGCAGATCTCAGTTTTCTATTATGTAAATCTTTTAAAAGTTTGCAAAACAAAGAAAATAATCCCAAATGCAAATTGGGCGCATTTCCTTTAAGTTGTTAGAGGGGCTGACTATAGTATTGGTAACCTAGTAACCAACAGTAAACAAGACAAGCTTAAGGAGACAGTTGATCAGTCATGTGGGTGTAATGTTTGCTATGTCAGAGTTTATTTGGCAAATGCGTGTCTCTCATTGTTCACATTAACATTTTTTCACACAAGTCCAAAACCACCTCATGCTAGCGTAAAACAACTTTTTTTAATAAATTAAACATTTTCATTATTAATTTGCCATTTCTGTTACTCGTTTTCTTATGTAATACTGCACATTATCATTAGGTGATGAAAATCTAGCTAATAATAGTTTACTAGGAAACCCAAATGAGTAAAGAGACAAAAGAAATTGCTTGATAATTGAGCAAAGGTGCTTGTTCGTTTAGTGTAGTGTGTATTAACAAATAGCTAAGATAAGTTGGCAAACCTAAACCAATCCATTCAGGCTTTGTTGGTACCATGATACTGTCTCTGTAAGCTGAGGCTTTGATATGGAGTTCATGGAGCATGTGCACATGAAAGTGTGGTATGGGTAGCAAGCAGCCAATCACATGCCTTGAAACAAACCCACAAATATTTAATACACGTGCGAGTCAGCATGATTGCTTTCTCTTTTCTGCCAAAGATTAGCAAAAGTTTGTATAGCTATTAAAGTGAAAGTTGTGAACTTAAGGGGTTAGTTTACCCAAATATGAAAGTTACCTAATTATTTACTCTCCCTCATGTGGTTTTAAAAGCTTTGAGGTTCTTTCCTCTCTTGAATACAAACCTACTTTCTAGAGTACTGGTTGTTTGCACAACTTCCGTACTAGATAAAAAATGACCATGGACTCATATAGGTTTTGAACAAGACACAGGTAACACAAACTCAGTAAGTTTGCATATTACAGTACCTATGTCATTGTTTTATCTGTTGATTTTAAAGCTCGGATTTAATATATTTTATGTGAATTTAATCACATTAAACATTTAGTTAAAGTAAATGTTTATAAATGTTCAACTATAATAGCTTGCATAATGGATTATTATTTCCTGTGTCATTTCTCAAGTTTGTTTCATTGTTAAACAGTTTAAAGACTTGGCAGAAATGTTAGCGATTATTCCTCTTGAAATGTATGCAGGCAGTTATTATAATGCCACACATGCATTTTAGCTAATCTCCGAAAGCCTTTAGATTTCAATATTAAAATGGTTAAAATTGCTGCATCTCCCTTTATACACTAGAGTGAGCAGCAACTGGTGCGTTGGGCTACATGATATTGAAAAATCTGATATTGTGATTTTATTAGATTTTTCTGCAATTAAAAATTGCGATATGAAGACAGTTTCACAAGATGATTTGAATAGCTCTATTTGACAGTTTTCTGGGAAGTCTAACAGTATTCAGGTGCAGAAATTGAATAATCACAAGGCTTAAAAATGCTTTTCTTACTTTGTCTTAATACTGTACCTCTCTAAATATCTGTGAATAAAGATCAAGTACATTTTGTTTTTACCTTTATAAGAAATAAGTCAAAATTAAGTCAGTTTTTCCTTAAATTAACACAAATATCTGCCAATGGGGTAAGTAAAATAATATTGTTTTTCCTTTTAAATGTAGATATTTGGACTGAAAACGAGACAAAAATTCTAAGTAAGATTTTTTTTGTTTTTATATACATCAAATAAATACAATTAATCTTTGTTAGACCTCCAAACATCAACACACACACACACACACACACACACACACACACACACACACACACACACACACACACACACACACACACACACACACACACACACACACACACACATACATATATATATATATATCCTAAAAGTCTCCGGGTAAATGCTGGGACACCTGGCACCCATCACAATATACCGATAGACGGATGGCATTTCATGTCACGTTCAGCCTTATAATCTTAAAATGTCAGCAAAATCTCCTGTTTTGTCATCACTTTAGACATTACGCTATAGAGAATAATTCAAATACTAGCTCTAAAGTGACGTCGGTGAATTAGTATCTGCTTCTGCTGTTTTGACGTCAGCTGCAGATGTGAATGAATGGCAGAAGAAAGTAGTTCCTTTAGAAGAAAGGGTTTTTAGACCCTCCGTGTTTGATTTTCTTTTTTTATGTACATAATTGTGCCGTCGAACTGTTGTATAAGCGCAATATCACACGAGTAGCAGTGCGATATGGCTGTATATCAGCACTGGTGGACGCTAAGGCACTCGGCCTGTGGCCTCCCACCAGTGCTGATATACAGCCATATTGCACTGCACGTGTGATATCATACTGCTACTCATGTGATATTGCTCATATATATACTGTATACATCATAGAGTATATTTAAACTCTTTTGAAATGCTCAGTCACAGGGCTTAAAATGAAAACATTTACACTATTCTGGACTTTTTACACTATTACACTTCAAATCACATACTGTATGCTCTGTAGCTCCTGGTCAGCTATAACTCAGACTCAACATTGCATATCTTGCAATGTAAACTTTGCACATGCCCACAGCAATATCGATTCTAAAAACAATATATTGTGCAGCCCTAGTTTGATTGGCTAAAGATATAGTATGACAAATCTGTAGTTTATGGCCACGGCTCCTCCTCTGCACTAATTTGATCAGTCTAGTAATTATTGCAAGCAGCTGCTGATGTGGAGGTCGAATTTAATATTCTGTAATGAAGAAAGAGAGAGGCACCTGGCATTTATATAACACTGGTTAAATGACAACATTTTAGGGGCCTTCGGTTTTGAAAAGGGTTTCAATGTGCAGTTATTGAAATCAATACTGTTATCGTTCCTGTTCAAACTACAAAAATTAGATTTTGTCAAAACTGTAACTAGATGCATATATGTAATTTGTATTCAGTCCATGAGCATGAGCGAATGCTTGAGAACCAAAACGACACACTACAAGAAAAATGCTTTTCTTACTTAAATTTTTGGTCCAAATATCTTAAAATTCCTACATCAAGAAGCATTTTCTAGACACCATATTATCGTATTATATGGTAAAAATAAGTGGGTTTTACCATGAAAAAAGCAAAAAAAAATATATTGTTTTTACTTTTGACATAGAATTATTTTGCTTACCCCAATTTGCAGATTATTTTGCTTGTTTTAAGGAAAAACTCACCTAATTTTGACATCTTATTCCTGAAAACAAGACAATATGTAATTTTTGCAGTCCCTGCATAGGCATGTTGAGTTTCTTTACCAAGTGGCATTGACAAATACTGGCCTGACATGCTCAACATACACATGTATATGCATACAACATGTGATATACATGCAGTATATATATTTATAGAAGTGTTTAAGTGGTAAGTTAAGTCACATTTGTTCTGACCTACTACTTCCAAAACACCCTTGACTCCATATAAGAGTCTGACACAATCACATGGCACACAAAGGATGCACGCCATGTACACAGGAATCCAGACTGCGGCTATATTGGGAACTAAATTCCACCCTTGAGAACAGGCTGTGAACTTTGAAGTATTGTATGATTACACACTCTAGCACAAACACGCTGACAGATGCCCTTTAGTAACACAGACTGCTTTAAAACGAACATGTAGAAAACCTTATTTCTTTTTACAGACAAAACCACTCCAGAAGACTTCTCAGCATAGGTTTGCATTGAAGTTTACTAGTGCCTTCAACGTGTCTGCTTTCCATGTGCATCAAGTGGTGCAGGAAGGAATGAGACATTCTGATGAAATGAATCACCATTCCAAAACCACAATACCGCCCTTTCCAGTTGTTAAAGGGGTAGTTCCCCCCAAAAAAAGACATTTACTCAATCCCAAGTGGTTCTAAACTTTTATGTTTCTTCCGTGGAACACAAAATAAGATATTTGAAGAATGTAGCCAAGATTTTTTTCAAAATATCTCTTTTTGTGTGTGTGTTCAACAGTAGAAAGAAACTATTGCTGGTTAGAAACAAGTTAAGTGAGTAAATGAGGAGAGAATATTCACTTTTGGATGAACTATTCCTTTAAAGTAGTGCTGTCTTTTTGTTCTCTTAAGCAAATAAATCTGTACTTCCATTTAACACTTACATTTTTGTTGCTAACACCATTTTCAGTCTAAAATTTGTCCAGGAGTATCAGTTTTTCCATGTTTTGTCATGGAAAGCTGGATCACTGGTTATAAAAGCTAAAAGGTTAACCAAACAAAACACGGTTTGAGACTCTTGGGTTGTCATGGTGCATTTTAAACACAACGTTAGATGTGTTTACTTCATGAATGACTGGATTTCATCCACTTATACACATAGCTCATGATTTAGCATCCACGTTCTAGATTCAAATGTTCACAAGTGTATGTTTGCTAAGGACTAAATTAGTTAAATGAGTTAGTAGCTGTTTAAAATACGAATATAACTAAAATAATATTTGGTTATTAGCTCCAGTAGGGTTTAGTTATGTAAAGTGTAACTGGATTTTGTTCAGATGATAAATTCAGATGATCTTTGAAAGCTGCAGTAATTCAAAGTGAAAGTTTCCATATCTCTGGTGGAAAACCAACTCATACAGTGAGATCTAAAAGTATATTCTGTGAGATCTAAACACCATATTGATAAATATATATATATATATATATATATATATATATATATATATATATATATATATATATATATATATATATATATATATATATATATATATATATATATATATATATATATATATATATATATATATATATATATATATATATATATATATATATATATATTTTTTTTTTTTTTATTTATTTATTTATTTATTTATTTATTATTTTGACAGATTATTAATATAGTCTCAAACTTTAATATACACTTTTGGACAGACAGTCTTTTTTTTTTTTTTTTTTTAAATCATGCTCCTCAAATCTCAAAAACTGGCTGAAAACAGGCTGAAAAATCAAATCACTTTGCAGATCATCATATCTTACACATTGTATATATTACATATCACATTTTACACTCATATTATTATACTTATAAAATAACCTAAGAAGAAAATTGGTAGTAAATCAGAAAAAAAAAACATGAAGGAGCATGGTAAGCTCATTGTCAGAATTGAACTGTTTTGTTAAGGGGCGATAATTGTATATGGAAATAGATTTCGAGGGGGCCTTTTTTAACCCAGCAGGCACCTTAATGTCAAAACGACATTAATAAAAATAAATAAAAAATGCAAATGCAAATAATCTAACATTGGCGTCAAAGTTCAATTACAGGACAGTCTTAAAATCAGTTTTTTTTGATGCCAATGTTAGATGTCGTTTTGATATTGTTTTGACACCAATGTGCCTCCTGGGAACATTTTATTAGGAAAAAAAACTGAAAAATCTAATTACTTTGCAGATCATCATGTCTTACACATTGTACAGATTAAACATAATATTTTACTCTCATATTATTATGCTTATAAATAACTTAAGAAGAAAATTGGTAGTAAATAAGAAAAACCCATGAAGGAGCATTTTTGTATTAAATTTGTATTATTTTAAAGTAAGTTGGTACAGTATGTATTAGTGTTACTGTTTTTAATAAAACAGTAAACATTATTAGTATATTCTTTCAAGTAAATTAATGTCCCACAGACTAACAGCTGGAAATGATCTCAAATAACTCAAAGATTCTACCTTAAACGGCAAGTATGTTCACAAAACCCTTTAAAGTCTTTGAATGCTTGAATATATCATATATGAATTCAATAAACCTGAATAAATGCATCAGCCATAACATATGTTGCAGTTGAGATACATTAAAATGACATCCAGAGTTCATTACTCACCTTTATCAAGCAGAAAGAAACTGAAAGGTTGATGTTTGATGCGTGGTTGTGGAGGAACCACCCGTAACACGTTTAAAGATCGGATGTAGACTTAAACCAACACCCTAAACCATCCGCTCAACAGGTTGGCTCAGTCCTGAGTGGGTTGAGTTTTGAATGAAGGATCTTTTCTCTGGAAGAGCAGCTCTGATAGTATTTTTTGTTTGTCATGCACGCTCGCTCTGAATTTTTCATGTTAGTGGGTGGACACATTGATTTGAACAGAGTTTATAAAAGTACAGCCCAGGATCAGAAATGAACTGTTTTATTAAGGGAAGAGAATTGCATCTGGAAATAGATTTCGAGGGCTTTTTTTTTTAACCTAACAGGCACCTTAATATAAAAACGACATAAAAAAAGTCAGTTGCAAAATCAAGATGCAAATCAGTTGGATGCCAAAATCTCAGTGTCCATTTGACACCACACATTTTGGCCACCAAAATAATGACACAAAAAGTATTAAGTTAAAGTTTTATTCATCTGAATGATTCAATTCCAAATTTACACTAGATTTTTGTATCCCTACAATGTATGTAAAGTACCTTGATGTCAAAACGACACAGATTGCCATCCAACATTGGCGTCAAATTCAATTACAGGACATTTTTTTTACGCCAGTGTTAAATGTCATTTTGATGTCGTTTTGATATCAAATCGATGACCATTTTTGACATGTTTTGATGTCGTTTTGATATCAAATCGATTAACGTTTTTCACTTGTTTTGATATCAAATCAATGAACATTTCTGACATGTTTTGATGTCGTTTTGATATCAAATCAATGAACATTTCTGACATGTTTTGATGTCGTTTTGATATCAAATCAATGAACATTTCTGACATGTTTTGATGTCATTTTGATATCAAATCGATTAACATTTCTGACATGTTTTGATGTCATTTTGATATCAAATCGATTAACATTTCTGACATGTTTTGATGTCGTTTTGATATCAAATCGATGAACATTTTTTACATGTTTTGATGTCGTTTTGATATCAAATCGATTAACGTTTTTGACTTGTTTTGATATCAAATCGATTAACGTTTTTGACTTTGTTTTGATATCAAATCGATGAACATTTTTGACATGTTTTGATATCAAATCAATTATATTTTTGACTTGTTTTGATATCAAATCGATGAACATTTCTGACATGTTTTGATGTTGTTTTGATATCAAATCGATTAATGTTTTTGACTTGTTTTGATATCAAATCGATTAACGTTTTTGACTTTGTTTTGATATCAAATCGATGAACATTTTTGACATGTTTTGATGTCGTTTTGATATCAAATCAATTAATATTTTTGACTTGTTTTGATATCAAATCGATGAACATTTCTGACATGCTTTGATGTTGTTTTGATATTAAATCGATGAACATTTCTGACATGCTTTGATGTTGTTTTGATATTAAATCGATGAACATTTCTGACATGCTTTGATGTTGTTTTGATATTAAATCGATGAACATTCTGACATGTTTTGATGTTGTTTTGATATCAAATCGATTAATGTTTTTGACTTTTTTTGATATCAATCGATTAACGTTTTTACTTGTTTTGAAATCAAATGGATGAACATTTTTGACATGTTTTGATGTCGTTTTGACACCAAGGTTCCTGCTGGGAACATTTATGAGGACTTTTTTTCTAATTATTATTAGTTGAAACAATTGTCATAAGTAAAATGCTTACATTTTACTAATTATTCATTAATTTTCCTATGGCATCGTCCCTTATTTATCAGGGGTCGCCACAACGGAATGAACCGCCAACTATTCCGGCATATGTTTTATGCAGCAGATGCCCTTCCATCCGCAACTCAGTACTGGACTCTAACCAGCGACCTTCTTGTTGTGAGTGACAGTGCTAAATACTGAGCCAACCGTGCTGCCCCATTTTACTAATTATTTCAATAACATTATTTTATATCATATTTTAACAATTACTGTATATCAGACAGAATATTCTACAAATGTTTTGTGTGTGCGTGTGTGTAACTAGATGTCATAATTTGCCTACATAAACATGTTGGTCCATGAATTGTCTAGTTCAAGTTATGCGAAAACTAAAATACAGTATATTTTATATGTAAATATTCTAAATATAATGTTAACATTTTATTATCATCACTAATATTAATATTAAATATAAATAATTATTTATATTTGGCGCAGAGGTTAGCGCTGTCGCCTTACAGCAAGAAGGACGCTGGTTCAAGCCCCGGCTGGGTCAGTTGGCATTCTGTGTGGAGTTTGCATGTTCTCCCTGTGTTTAGGTGGGTTTCCTCCGGGTGCTCCGGTTTTCCCCCATAGTCCAAAGATATGCTCTATAAGTGAATTGAATGAACTAAATTGGCCGTAGTGTATGTGAATGCAGGAGTGTATGGGTGTTTCCCAATACTGGGTTGCAGCTGGAAGGGCAATTTGCTGCGTAAAACATATGCTGATTAAGTTGGCGGTTCATTCCGCTGTGACGACCCCTGATAAATAAAAGGACTAAGACATAGGAAAATGAATGAATGTTAATAATAAATATAAATACAATATTATTATCAATCGGTATTCTTTGACTGCATATACTCTCCTAAGTACAGGATCTAATCTAACCAATAACATTTGAACTAAATTGATGCATGGAGGTTGTTTTAGTGATATTAAATAGTAGTTTTGACTTGAAAAACAAGATAATTACCACTTTTAGGTTGCCATTTTTACTTTTAATCTTTTTATTTTCTTGTCATGTTGCACAGCATTTAAACCCGCAAGGTAACAATATCTTACAAATGAAATGTAGCTTTGCATCCTCATCACCTGAGAATATTTATTAAAGTGTCACTTGATCAGATTACTTAACTTATTTATAGAATGATTCTACAAATTCAAAACAAGAGAGCTCAGCATTTATGGGCAGGATCTGTGATTAATGTATAAATTACATGGTTAAAACAATGGAAGTTCTACATAACAAATTACAAGGGGGAAAAGTGGAGCTAGAAAGCCACCTGTAGTTTATAGACTAGAAAAAAAGTGTCTTATACTCGATCACAACTCCAGTGTAAAGTTTGCAGCTGATGAAGTCCCAGATTTTTAGATTTTGCTTGCGTCATCATCATGCCTGTCAAAAAAGATGCAAATTTTCACCACAGTGCCACCAAAAAATTCCCATGAAATATTTTGATTTCGAAATGCACATCATTTTACTGCGATTTAAAAGTGTGAGTTTGACCGACAGCTCAGGTGACGTACTTTCTTTTTGGTTTGCACTGCCCCCCTGTGAAGAGAGCAATCTGTTACTCTTTCTGTGAGCATATGATGTAAAACAGAAGGTTTTTGATATAGAAATGCATGTGTACAATCTGAGATCTACTTACAACACAGAGCTGTAACAGCTCCTGCTACAGCACACATGTGAAGACCAAACCCCGATCCTCAGCGCCTCATAGTCTAAAAAAAACAAAACGATATAGGCAATGTCAAGACTAATTATTAATTTTTGTTTCAGTCAAATTTGGCCTACCCCAGAGATCAATCTTAAGTCCATTACTATTCTCATATACATTTCACCTATAATTAAACTATTTATTTTTATTTATAGTTTGGCTGGAATAAAAGCAGTTTTTTTCGTATTTTGTGATTCATGTTTTTATTTTTCCAATTTATTTATGCATTTGAACTGCATTATGGGACTTTGCTGTTTCTTCCAACAACTTTTATCCTTGAAAAATTTAAATAAGGGACTTTAACATTTTTAATAGTTTAATGGTTTAAGGACACATTCTAATGTACAATATGTGTAGTTGTATTATCAAACTTTTTTTTTGTTTTGATGCTTTAAAAACACATTTCACCTTTGACTCAATTTACATATTATATTTAGAAATCATGAGCATCGGGATACTTACTGTAAACAAAAGGATCTGCAAAAGCAAAAAAGAGAGGAAAAAGGTTAACGACAAAATGCTGCCAGAAATATGTTCCCAATGCATATGACTAATAGTGCTTAATAATTACATTCAAAATTAAGTTGCGATTATGTTGTGGACCAAACTGATATGCTTTAAATTCAGTGTAAATAATGTATTATCATTATAAAAATCACACAAGAATCAGATAAGAAACAGTACATTTTTAACATCAATAGTTTGCACATATTGCAAAATAAATATAAATAAACACATTTTAAAATTGTAAACGGGGAAAAAACTATAAATATGCAGGTCAAATTAACCAGTGAACATCAGAAATTTTATAAAAGTCAGAATTATTAGCCTCCCTTTAATTTTTTTTACTTTTTTTAAATTTTTCCCAAATGATGAATAACAGAGCAAGGGAAATTTTCACAGTATGTCTGATAATATTTTGTCTTCTGGAGAAAGTCTTGTTTGTTTTATTTCGGCTAGAATGAAAGCAGTTTTTAATTTTTTTAAAACAATTTTAGGGTCAAAATTATTAGACCCTTTAAGCTATTTCTTTTTCCGATATTGTATAACGATGGTTTGTTCTGTACACTAACTTGCCTGGTTAAACTAATTACCCCAGTTAAGCCTTTAAATGTCACTTTAAGCTGTATAGAAGTGTCTTGAAAAATATCTAGTAAAATATTATTTATTGTCATCATGACAAAGATAAAATAAATTAGTTATTAGAAATGAGTTATTAAAACTATTATGATTAGAAATGTGTTGAAAAAAAATCTTCTCTCTGTTAAACAGAAATTGGGGAAAAAAAATAAACAATTTTGGGGGCTAATAATTCTGACTTGACCTGTATGTTTCACAACCCAAAAGAGTACCATATATATTTTTATGAATGCTCATTTTCCTGAATGTGAAAATAATCACAAAATATGCTATTAGTTTTCCAACAATTGAAAAATAAATACAGGTATCTGGAAAATAATACAAGAGTTAATAACGATTTAAAAAAACAAAACTTCTGACTTACTTGCTTCTGCTCGACTGAACAGTGTCAAGAAGACTGCAGATAAAAATAAAGATGTGTTAACACACCGAGATGACAACATAACATAACATAACATAACACAACATATAACACATAATATATAACACTAGACATGGGACGATAACCATTTTAAGGTATACCGCAGTTTGGAAATGTCAAGAATCTCATATGCTGTTATTTATCAATGTAACACATAAACCAAGAAGGAATCTTACATTTTTAAATGAAAGAATCTTAGTATTATTCACAGAATTAAGCAGGTCTCGAGAGAATCAGTTACTATATAAATTCATTCTCATTCATTCATTTTCCTTTGGCTTAGTCATCAGGGGTCGCCACAGAGGAATGAACGCCAACTTATCCAGTATATGTTTTAAACCGCGGATGCCCTTTCAGCTGCAACCCAGTACTGGGAAACACCCATACACTCTTATTCACACACATGCACTACGGCCAATTTAGTTTATTCAATTCACCTATAGCGCATGTCTTTGGACTGTGGGGGAAACCAGAGGAAACCCACGCCAACATGGGGAGAACATGCAAACTCGACACAGAAATGCCAATTGACCCAGCCGGGACACGAACCAGCGACCTTCTTGCTGTGAGGTGACCGTGCTTACCACTGAGCCACCGTGTCGCCAGCTCAATATAATCAGTTAGCATATATAAATATCAGCCAAAAATATTTCTATTAATATGTTACCTTGTTCACATAAATTAATCCTGCTATTCTTCCACTAGAGAAAATAGTTCCTGACAGTACAGTCCTTTTTACACAGGCTTTGCCGGAAAACTGCAAATTTCTGTAAAGATGATGTATGAACAAACCATTTAAAAAAAGAATAATACTGTAAATTGTGTTCAGGCAGTCTTCTGGAATGAGAAGAGTGACTTTTACACATACAGATTTTCTGGAAAATGGCCGGTACATTGCCGTGAAGAGATTATCAATGATCCTACGCTTGAAACAATCCTCATCTGATTGAATTGAATTGAATTTTTATTTGACAGGTTTTAGACAAGCTGTACAAAAACACAAGTATCCCATACATTTTGAAATAAAAACTGTCGAGGATAAAAACACAATAAAGCCCTGGGCTTGTTTCCATTGTGGTCCTCGATGGAGCTCAATTTAAAACAGGCATACTGTATATATCCGCTTTGTGAAACATATGCTTGGTAAAGTTGGCGGTTCATTCCGCTGTGGTGACCCCTGATGAGTAAAGGGACTAAGTCGAAGGAAAAATATATATATATATATATATATATATATATATATATATATATATATATATATATATATATATATATATATATATATATATATATATATATAATATATTTATTCTGAAAAAATACAGCTGCTGACTAATTAGCTTTCAGGGATCTGTAAAATTTTGAAAAAAGTCACTCATTAATTTTCTTTCGACTTAGTCCCTTTATTCATCAGGGGTCACCACAGCAGAATGAACCGCCAACTTATCCAGCATATGTTTTACACAGCGGATGCCCTTCCAGCTGCAACCCAGTAGGGCCTACTAGGAAACATACACACTCATTCGCACACATACACTAAAGGCCAATTTAGTTTATTCAACTGACCCAGCCAGGACTCGAAGCAGCGACCTTCTTGCTGTGAGGTGACAGTGTTAACCACTGAGCCACCGTGTAGCCCCAGTTTTAAAAAAAAATGTTTCGGCATATCTGCCTTCCTCCACCCCGTTTAGATAAATCGAAGCATCGGAGTCGACTCTTGAAAAAAAGATGGCTACTCGAAGATAGGCAATCAAATCAAAGAAGGTGCTTTAATAAAATAGCAAACTTTTGCTGTCTAGCATACTATGCACGTTTAAAATACAGATATTTAAAAAAATTCCCTCCAACGTTCAGAACAGTTTTATTCTGCGTTGTCTTTTAAGACCTATTTTGGCATTGGTGAAGTAACATAGTTGAGCCAGCAGGTGGCAACAAGCAATCATATCTTGTGTATTAGAGGGAGTCACTGAATCATTCTCAACCGAGTCATTCAACAACAATGATTCATTCAGGTAAAGTTATGAAACGCCACTTTTTCGGGAACATGGAGCTCATTTTGAATCGTTTGTAATACTTATGTTGGGATTACAAAAACAGTAACTGCTAATGTTGTGTCTGAAATATAAGTTACTCAAAAATAACTTTGTTAGACTGAAAAATTAGTAGTTGAATCATGTTCTGTTCGTCTATGATTGGCGATGTAACGTCTGCCCGACTACTTTTTGATTACATTTGAATGTTTCTACAATGCTTTAAAGTTATAATTGTATGTAATGAAAAGGTAATAGGCTATAGTTGGCCTCACTTACAGTTTTCTGAATGTCTACTACGTCCAGTAAATAAAAGCATACAGATAGGTATTTTTCCAGTACCAAGCAGTGCTTGGATAATTCTGCCAAGAATCTGGCTAGAAAAAAAGTGATCTCTATATTTTACAATCTTTTCAGGGAGCCTCAGATATGCTTCTTAAATCTCTTCATGCGACTGTACCACTAAAGAACTGAGATAAATGTGTCTCATCTCACTGCTTTTGGCTTGGACAATCCGAACAGTTTGGCACCCTCCTGCCAGGGAGGATCACCCAGGGTGCATGGAGATAATAATGAATGTCTTGTGATCTGGTACGGTCACGTTGGCCTGCCAGTGTGCGTGTATGTGTGTGTGAGTCATGGGAAAGAATGAGGAATTGTGTCCTATGGTGTTTACCGTCACTTCCTCATCTCACATTACAAGCCAGCCTTCCCTGTTTCAATGTAATGCCTTGTTTCTTTGCAGATGCCATAATACATTCAATGAACAATACCATCTTAAACCTCTCTTTATTACACACTACCATTCAATCCTTACTTCAGGAAATGGAAAGTTTAAACAGGACCAAGGAATTTGCTCATTCTTAGTGTCTGGGCAAGTCAATACTTTACTCTGAATACCTGTATTGTGTTTGGATAAAATGTTTCATACTGACTAACCCCTAGTATTACATGTTGCTGTGTACAGGACAGGCCCATTCACAACAAAGACTATAACTATAATGGTAAAGATATCTTTCTAACATCATTCTAAATATTATCTATACTATATTGATTATAATATATCACAGAAAAAAGCTTTATAGGCATTTTACTTAACCTTGAATGATTTATCTTGTTCAGGAAAACAAGCTGTGCTTCAAGTTGTCTAAATTTCATTGCCAATTTTACGTGCCTATTTACAAATCTAACATCTAAAAGCATTGCGAGATGGAACAATAGGTTAATTGTGAAAGTGTGGTCTAAAATGGATGTTGTAAAGGCTGTAGTCGGACTTACATGGTTAAAAAGCTTTCACATTTAAACTTCCATGTACTTCTAGTAAACA
Organism: Danio kyathit; assembly: GCA_903798195.1. Classification (NCBI taxonomy): domain Eukaryota; kingdom Metazoa; phylum Chordata; class Actinopteri; order Cypriniformes; family Danionidae; genus Danio; species Danio kyathit. The sequence continues at coordinate 56,764,166 of LR812534.1, forward strand.
CTCTGTCATTTGTGCCGAACCCAAAGTAAGCTGTTGTACTGGGATTAATACTTTTAATAGTAGCTTATTAACAGTGGTGTAAAGCAACAAACTACAAATACTCAATTACTGTAATTGAGTAGTTTTTCTCAGGAATTGTAATTTACTGAGTAGTTTTATAAATGTGTACTTTTACTTTCCCTTGAGTACATTTTAGTGCAGTATCAGTACATCCACTTTTACTCCACTACTTTATTTTTTAACCTGTCTATGGGGATTAGAAAAATCAGTCCTGTGATTCCTGTCCAATCAAATCGCACATAGAAAGTAAATCCCATCATAATGAACTACCTCTAGACGTGTGCACTTTATAGTTGCAGCAAACTGTTTGGAAGCGTTAAAAGTGTCCAAGAAGATGTTCAAAATCTTTACAGGCAATGACCCAGAGACTGTTTAGATGTATGTCACTGATGAGAAGATGACGGATGTTTACTGTATGGTGACCGAAATGGCCTTAAACACCCAGCAGACACAGAACGTCAACATGAAGTGAGATTGACATTGCATTTTGTTTGGAAATGAAAATCACGTTGACGTCAGAACTCAACATCAGGCCAATGTCAATGTCCAACATTCAACCTAAAACCAACCAAATATCAACGTCTAATGATGTTACAGCTTGACGTTGTGTGGAGGTTACCACTATGATGTCTATCAGATGTTAGATTTTGGTTGCTATACCTGATGAATTAATGTCAGTATTTAACGTCAATATGATGTTGGTTTAGGATGTTGGCTCGACGTTGGATTTTGGGCACTTTCTAACAACATAAAACTAACCAAATATCAACATCATTTGACGTCATTATTGGACATCAGAATAACGCTGTGCTTAGATGCTGACTAGACCTTGAATTTTGTTCACCTGACATCACAACCTAAATCTAACCTAATATTGACATCTTATGACGTTGTATGTCTGCTGGGCAATAACTAGATGCACTACAGAATGTTACGTTTGCACACATCCACAAATTACATGTAAATGCATCAGCTTTTCACAGTGTAACACTCACTACTCTTGAGTACTTTTAAAAGGTCTACTTTTACTCATACTTTGAGTAATATTTACAACAGATACATTTACTCTACTTGCACTACATTTTTAGGCAAGCAATGGTACTTTTACCTAAGTTTGATTTTTCAGTACTCTTTCCACCACTGCCTACTAATATGCACTAGTTAGGAAAATTAAGGTATGATGATCGAGGATGTACCATTTGGTTTTTGTACATTTAGAATCTCTTACTTTTGACTGCCTCACACCTATTACAGCATGTATCATTCACTGGTGTGGATTGCAGTATATTTACCATTTTTGATCTTGCATAGTTCAAGAGTTCACACTTAGCTGATGATTGATTATAAGCAAGTTTGGCATGCTGTCCCGGGAGAGAGCCCTGAGCTCAAAAGGTCCTTGAGCCCCGGGCTCCCTCCCGTTGCAGGGCGAGAGGGGAGCACTGAGCTCAGGTAGATCTCGAGAACTCCCCTGCCGTGGTAATTGAATATCAGATAGTGCTTCTCTTGAGATGGTACTAAGTATTGAACAGGTCTATAAGTAGATTTTAGACAATGATTTGGTTGCATGTTTTTTAATCTGTGGGAGGAAACCGGAGAACCCGGGGGAAACCCATGTGAGCACGGGAGAACTGGCAAACTCCTCACAGAAATGCCTGCTAGTTCGGTAAAGCCTGAACTATGGACATTCTTGCTGTGAGGCCACAATGCTAGGCACTGGGCCACCGTGTCACCCATCTAGGAAGGAGGAGGAGTAGGGGTGGAAGGAGGGGGGGGGGGTCTTCAAAACGAAGATGACTGTGGTAAGAAACCCTGGCTCTTTATAGTGAGTCAGGGATTGTCTGATTGGATAATCATGAGTGGTTAACGTATAACCAGCCGTGTTCAATCATAATCACGTGCTCCTCTCGAAATTAGTTTATGACTAAACTCCACTTTGTGACACAGACTGATACCTAACGTTGTGTGACTTGTGAAGAGGTCTTGCTCTTATTAATTGACTCATGATGGTGATTTGATTTGGTCCAGCAGGTAGCCACCTAGCATCATCCAGCCAGAACACCCTGAGATCTCACCAGATGGCAACCTCCTTAAAATCATTTATTCTGGGCTACTCATCAACTTAGCAACCCAGTGCATCATGATGGTGAGTTTAATTGAGTGCTGAAACAGCTCTATCTGAATATTGGTTTATTAACAAATCCAAAGTAGTACACATAGCACTTTCTTCTGTTGAACACAAAATAAGTTACTTTGAAGAGTACTGGTATGACTTCCATATAAGGACAAAAGACCATGGATTCAAATACTGTAGGTTTTGAACAAGTGAAGGCGGAGTAAATTATTTTTAATTTTCAGGATTTTTTTTTGGTAAACTCCTTTCATTTGTATAGGTGATAATGTGCATAGGGGTTTCACAAACTCTAAATGAAAGTTTGCATATTAAAATGGCAATTTTAAAGTTTTTGTGGTAAATTTTGTGGCTTGTGAAGAGGTCTTGGTGTTATTAAGTAACTCATGATCGTGTGTTTTTGATTTGGGCTAGCAGGAAGCCACCTTGCAGCATCCAACCATTCATCCACCTAGCCACCATATGGCTACCAAATAATTTATTCTGGGCAACTTCAACAACCTGGCAACCCAATGCATCATGATGGTGAGTTTATGCGAGAGCTGAAACCGCTCTGTGGATTTAGCAAGATGCTAATCTAGTTTTTATTGTTGGTGTGAAATGGACTCAACTTGTCTTGCACAGTTTAAATGATTGATACAGTACTTGAAATGTGTTACTTGTAAAAGTTTAAATATGTTTTATTTTGATAGGATGACTAGCAAACCACATGACAACCTGCTAAAAATCACTGTGAACACCATTGCAACCTTTTGTCCACTAGATGGTTAAATCATATTACCTGAAATTTGTTACTTGTAAAGAACGATTCAAAAAAGTTTTTTCAGTGACATGACCTGGCAAACAACATGCCAACCTGCTAAAATCCCTGTTAATACCTTTGCAACATTTTGCTCATGGCGGTGAGTTAAATTGATTGCAAATCTCAGTTTTCTATTCTAATGTAAATCTTTTCAAAGTTTTCAAAACAAAGAAAATAATCCCAAATGCAAATTGGAAGCATTTCCTTGTTAGAGGAAGAGAGTTGTTAGAGGGGCTGACTATAGTATTGGTAACCTAGAAACCAACAGTAAACAAGACAAGCTTAAAGAGACAGCTGGTCGGTCACGTGGGTGTAAAGTTTGCTATGTCAGAGCTATGTTTGCCATGTTTATTTGGCAAATATAATTTAGTCTCAAATTATTGGCATTACACTTTTTATTATTTAGTTTTTATTTGGCATTCCGTTCACTCATTCTAATAAAATACTGTACTTCAAATGTGGATGATAACTTCTAATGATAGCTATTGAAGTGAAGGTTTTGAAATGAAAGGGATAGTTCACCCAAAAATGAAGATGACCTAATCCAGGGGTGTTCAAACTCGGTCCTGGAGGGCCAGAGTCCTGCATAGTTATCTTCAACTTCTTTCAACACACCTGCCTGGATATTTCAAGTATACATAGAAGGGGCTTGATTAGCTGGTTCAGGTGGTGTGTTTAATTGAGGTTGGAATAAAATATGCAGACACCGGCCCTCCAGGATCGAGTTTGGACACCCTGACCTAATCACTTATTTGCCCTCATGTGGATTTAAACTTTTATGAGTTTCTTTATTCTGTCGAACACAAAATAAGTTTTGAAGAATGCTGGTTGCTGGTATGACTTTCATAGAAGGACAAAAAGGCCATGGACTTAAATACTGTAGGTTTTGAACAATGAGTGATGTGTACTCAAAATGAAAGTTTGCATATTAAAATAGCAATTTTAAAGATTTTGGGACTTGTGGAGAGGTCATGCTATTATAAAGTGACTCATGATGGTGATTTGATTTGGTCCAGCAGGAAGCCACCTACAGTAGCAGCATCCAGCCAGAATACCCTGAGATCCCCTAACCACCAGATGGCAACCTCCTTAAAATCATTTATTTTGGGCTACCTCATCAACTTGGCAAACCTATGCATCATGATGGTGAGTTGAATCGACTGCTGAATAGGCCTGTCACAATAATCAATATTTTAACTTGACGCACAACACATGGACATGACCTCAATCATTTTTGGTGATGCAATATATATATCGCCAATACATAAAAACAATTCTAGCAACATTTTAACTCATTACACAACTTCTCTCTCTATTGGACATGTCAGTATAGTTAAAAACACTATCATATTTAGTATAAATTGCTTTTAGTATATTTTCATGTGGGTGTCTGACAACTGAAAAAATATCTGCTAGCAGATATCGCAGCCTCTAATGCGTTTTACCTTAGCACTTTTTTTGTTAACATTTTTATTATTTATTTAGGATATGCATTTTCACATTCTGATTCCAATGCCTAATTATTAAATTGGTAAAATGACTATAATTAAAAAAAAAATTTAAAAATAAAATGTGTTTTTTGGAAGAGTGTATTTGCATTGTGACGATATTAATTGTCATTCTAGCATTATATAATGAGTGGCATAAAATGACAATATCGTTATCGCAATATATTTTGGTGCAATATATCGTACAACAAAAAATAGATATCATGACAGGCCTAGTGCTGAAAAAGCTCTATCTGAATGTTCATTTATTAAAAATCCAAAGAAGTAAATTAGGGGTGTGAACCTACCCTGGTCTCACGGTTCGGTTCGGTTACAATTATTATGCCATCGATTCGATTCAATTCGATATCTCGGTGCATCACGGTGCATTGACGATGCTTTCCATACATAATTAGATTTTTTTTCTTTACAACACAAGAAAAAATTGTATTAAAATCTATAAATATGTTTATATTTATATATTACTTGTAATACAATTTGTCTTTTAATACAAGCAGTCAGATATATGAACTGTACCTTTAATTTTACCTGCTCAAAAAACACTCTTTGTGAATGTTTTAGACAAAACTCCAATACATGCTCAGAAGACAGCATAGCATTTTACAATAAACTAATGTAAATATGATCCCGCTTGCTTTTTGAGCGCTGGCAAAGTCTTACCCCCTATGATTGGTCATTGTCTTCACCCCAATATTCTTACTTTGTCTTATACTGTACCTCTCTAAATATCTGTGAATAAAGATCAAGTACATTTTGTTTTTACCTTATAAGAAAATAGTCAAAATTAAGTCAGGTTTTTCCTTAAATTAACACAATATCTGCCAATGGGGTAAGTAAAATAATATTGTTTTTCCTTTTAAATGTAGATATTTGGACTGAAAACGAGACAAAAATTCTAAGTAAGATTTTTTTTGTTTTTATATACATCAAATAAATACAATTAATCTTTGTTAGACCTCCAAACATCAACACACACACACACACACACACACACACACACACACACACACACACACCACACCACACACACACACACACACACACACACACACACACACACACATACATATATATATATATATCCTAAAAGTCTCCGGGTAAATGCTGGGACACCTGGCACCCATCACAATATACCGATAGACGGATGGCATTTCATGTCACGTTCAGCCTTATAATCTTAAAATGTCAGCAAAATCTCCTGTTTTGTCATCACTTTAGACATTACGCTATAGAGAATAATTCAAATACTAGCTCTAAAGTGACGTCGGTGAATTAGTATCTGCTTCTGCTGTTTTGACGTCAGCTGCAGATGTGAATGAATGGCAGAAGAAAGTAGTTCCTTTAGAAGAAGGGTTTTTAGACCTCCGTGTTTGATTTTCTTTTTTTATGTACATAATTGTGCCGTCGAACTGTTGTATAAGCGCAATATCACACGAGTAGCAGTGCGATATGGCTGTATATCAGCACTGGTGGACGCTAAGGCACTCGGCCTGTGGCCTCCCACCAGTGCTGATATACAGCCATATTGCACTGCACGTGTGATATCATACTGCTACTCATGTGATATTGCTCATATATATACTGTATACATCATAGAGTATATTTAAACTCTTTTGAAATGCTCAGTCACAGGGCTTAAAATGAAAACATTTACACTATTCTGGACTTTTACACTATTACACTTCAAATCACATACTGTATGCTCTGTAGCTCCTGGTCAGCTATAACTCAGACTCAACATTGCATATCTTGCAATGTAAACTTTGCACATGCCCACAGCAATATCGATTCTAAAAACAATATATTGTGCAGCCCTAGTTTGATTGGCTAAAGATATAGTATGACAAATCTGTAGTTTATGGCCACGGCTCCTCCTCTGCAACTAATTTGATCAGTCTAGTAATTATTGCAAGCAGCTGCTGATGTGGAGGTCGAATTTAATATTCTGTAATGAAGAAAGAGAGAGGCACCTGGCATTTATATAACACTGGTTAAATGACAACATTTTAGGGGCCTTCGGTTTTGAAAAGGGTTTCAATGTGCAGTTATTGAAATCAATACTGTTATCGTTCCTGTTCAAACTACAAAAATTAGATTTTGTCAAAACTGTAACTAGATGCATATATGTAATTTGTATTCAGTCCATGAGCATGAGCGAATGCTTGAGAACCAAAACGACACACTACAAGAAAAATGCTTTTCTTACTTAAATTTTTGGTCCAAATATCTTAAAATTCCTACATCAAGAAGCATTTTCTAGACACCATATTATCGTATTATATGGTAAAAATAAGTGGGTTTTACCATGAAAAAAGCAAAAAAAAATATATTGTTTTTACTTTTGACATAGAATTATTTTGCTTACCCCAATTTGCAGATTATTTTGCTTGTTTTAAGGAAAAACTCACCTAATTTTGACATCTTATTCCTGAAAACAAGACAATATGTAATTTTTGCAGTCCCTGCATAGGCATGTTGAGTTTCTTTACCAAGTGGCATTGACAAATACTGGCCTGACATGCTCAACATACACATGATATGCATACAACATGTGATATACATGCAGTAGTATATATATTTATAGAAGTGTTTAAGTGGTAAGTTAAGTCACATTTGTTCTGACCTACTACTTCCAAAACACCCTTGACTCCATATAAGAGTCTGACACAATCACATGGCACACAAAGGATGCACGCCATGTACACAGGAATCCAGACTGCGGCTATATTGGGAACTAAATTCCACCCTTGAGAACAGGCTGTGAACTTTGAAGTATTGTATGATTACACACTCTAGCACAAACACGCTGACAGATGCCCTTTAGTAACACAGACTGCTTTAAAACGAACATGTAGAAAACCTTATTTCTTTTTACAGACAAAACCACTCCAGAAGACTTCTCAGCATAGGTTTGCATTGAAGTTTACTAGTGCCTTCAACGTGTCTGCTTTCCATGTGCATCAAGTGGTGCAGGAAGGAATGAGACATTCTGATGAAATGAATCACCATTCCAAAACCACAATACCGCCCTTTCCAGTTGTTAAAGGGGTAGTTCCCCCCAAAAAAAGACATTTACTCAATCCCAAGTGGTTCTAAACTTTTATGTTTCTTCCGTGGAACACAAAATAAGATATTTTGAAGAATGTAGCCAAGATTTTTTTCAAAATATCTCTTTTTGTGTGTGTGTTCAACAGTAGAAAGAAACTATTGCTGGTTAGAAACAAGTTAAGTGAGTAAATGAGGAGAGAATATTCACTTTTGGATGAACTATTCCTTTAAAGTAGTGCTGTCTTTTGTTCTCTTAAGCAAATAAATCTGTACTTCCATTTAACACTTACATTTTTGTTGCTAACACCATTTTCAGTCTAAAATTTGTCCAGGAGTATCAGTTTTTCCATGTTTTGTCATGGAAAGCTGGATCACTGGTTATAAAAGCTAAAAGGTTAACCAAACAAAACACGGTTTGAGACTCTTGGGTTGTCATGGTGCATTTTAAACACAACGTTAGATGTGTTTACTTCATGAATGACTGGATTTCATCCACTTATACACATAGCTCATGATTTAGCATCCACGTTCTAGATTCAAATGTTCACAAGTGTATGTTTGCTAAGGACTAAATTAGTTAAATGAGTTAGTAGCTGTTAAAATACGAATATAACTAAAATAATATTTGGTTATTAGCTCCAGTAGGGTTTAGTTATGTAAAGTGTAACTGGATTTTGTTCAGATGATAAATTCAGATGATCTTTGAAAGCTGCAGTAATTCAAAGTGAAAGTTTCCATATCTCTGGTGGAAAACCAACTCATACAGTGAGATCTAAAAGTATATTCTGTGAGATCTAAACACCATATTGATAAATATATATATATATATATATATATATATATATATATATATATATATATATATATATATATATATATATATATATATATATATATATATATATATATATATATATATATATATATATATATATATATATATATATATATATATATATATATATATATATTTTTTTTTTTTTTTATTTATTTATTTATTTATTTATTTATTATTTTGACAGATTATTAATATAGTCTCAAACTTTAATATACACTTTTGGACAGACAGTCTTTTTTTTTTTTTTTTTTAAATCATGCTCCTCAAATCTCAAAAACTGGCTGAAAACAGGCTGAAAAATCAAATCACTTTGCAGATCATCATATCTTACACATTGTATATATTACATATCACATTTTACACTCATATTATTATACTTATAAAATAACCTAAGAAGAAAATTGGTAGTAAATCAGAAAAAAAAAACATGAAGGAGCATGGTAAGCTCATTGTCAGAATTGAACTGTTTTGTTAAGGGGCGATAATTGTATATGGAAATAGATTTCGAGGGGGCCTTTTTTAACCCAGCAGGCACCTTAATGTCAAAACGACATTAATAAAAATAAATAAAAAATGCAAATGCAAATAATCTAACATTGGCGTCAAAGTTCAATTACAGGACAGTCTTAAAATCAGTTTTTTTTGATGCCAATGTTAGATGTCGTTTTGATATTGTTTTGACACCAATGTGCCTCCTGGGAACATTTTATTAGGAAAAAAAACTGAAAAATCTAATTACTTTGCAGATCATCATGTCTTACACATTGTACAGATTAAACATAATATTTTACTCTCATATTATTATGCTTATAAAATAACTTAAGAAGAAAATTGGTAGTAAATAAGAAAAAACCCATGAAGGAGCATTTTTGTATTAAATTTGTATTATTTTAAAGTAAGTTGGTACAGTATGTATTAGTGTTACTGTTTTTAATAAAACAGTAAACATTATTAGTATATTCTTTCAAGTAAATTAATGTCCCACAGACTAACAGCTGGAAATGATCTCAAATAACTCAAAGATTCTACCTTAAACGGCAAGTATGTTCACAAAACCCTTTAAAGTCTTTGAATGCTTGAATATATCATATATGAATTCAATAAACCTGAATAAATGCATCAGCCATAACATATGTTGCAGTTGAGATACATTAAAATGACATCCAGAGTTCATTACTCACCTTTATCAAGCAGAAAGAAACTGAAGGTTGATGTTTGATGCGTGGTTGTGGAGGAACCACCCGTAACACGTTTAAAGATCGGATGTAGACTTAACCAACACCCTAAACCATCCGCTCAACAGGTTGGCTCAGTCTGAGTGGGTTGAGTTTTGAATGAAGGATCTTTTCTCTGGAAGAGCAGCTCTGATAGTATTTTTTGTTTGTCATGCACGCTCGCTCTGAATTTTTCATGTTAGTGGGTGGACACATTGATTTGAACAGAGTTTATAAAAGTACAGCCCAGGATCAGAATGAACTGTTTTATTAAGGGAAGAGAATTGCATCTGGAAATAGATTTCGAGGGCTTTTTTTTTTAACCTAACAGGCACATTAATATAAAAACGACATAAAACAAGTCAGTTGCAAAATCAAGATGCAATCAGTTGGATGCCAAAATCTCAGTGTCCATTTGACACCACACATTTTGGCCACCAAAATAATGACACAAAAAGTATTAAGTTAAAGTTTTATTCATCTGAATGATTCAATTCCAAATTTACACTAGATTTTTGTATCCCTACAATGTATGTAAAGTACCTTGATGTCAAAACGACACAGATTGCCATCCAACATTGGCGTCAAAATTCAATTACAGGACATTTTTTTTACGCCAGTGTTAAATGTCATTTTGATGTCGTTTTGATATCAAATCGATGACCATTTTTGACATGTTTTGATGTCGTTTTGATATCAAATCGATTAACGTTTTTCACTTGTTTTGATATCAAATCAATGAACATTTCTGACATGTTTTGATGTCGTTTTGATATCAAATCAATGAACATTTCTGACATGTTTTGATGTCGTTTTGATATCAAATCAATGAACATTTCTGACATGTTTTGATGTCATTTTGATATCAAATCGATTAACATTTCTGACATGTTTTGATGTCATTTTGATATCAAATCGATTAACATTTCTGACATGTTTTGATGTCGTTTTGATATCAAATCGATGAACATTTTTTACATGTTTTGATGTCGTTTTGATATCAAATCGATTAACGTTTTTGACTTGTTTTGATATCAAATCGATTAACGTTTTTGACTTTGTTTTGATATCAAATCGATGAACATTTTTGACATGTTTTGATATCAAATCAATTAATATTTTTGACTTGTTTTGATATCAAATCGATGAACATTTCTGACATGTTTTGATGTTGTTTTGATATCAAATCGATTAATGTTTTTGACTTGTTTTGATATCAAATCGATTAACGTTTTTGACTTTGTTTTGATATCAAATCGATGAACATTTTTGACATGTTTTGATGTCGTTTTGATATCAAATCAATTAATATTTTTGACTTGTTTTGATATCAAATCGATGAACATTTCTGACATGCTTTGATGTTGTTTTGATATTAAATCGATGAACATTTCTGACATGCTTTGATGTTGTTTTGATATTAAATCGATGAACATTTCTGACATGCTTTGATGTTGTTTTGATATTAAATCGATGAACATTTCTGACATGTTTTGATGTTGTTTTGATATCAAATCGATTAATGTTTTTGACTTTTTTTGATATCAAATCGATTAACGTTTTTTACTTGTTTTGAAATCAAATGGATGAACATTTTTGACATGTTTTGATGTCGTTTTGACACCAAGGTTCCTGCTGGGAACATTTATGAGGACTTTTTTTCTAATTATTATTAGTTGAAACAATTGTCATAAGTAAAATGCTTACATTTTACTAATTATTCATTAATTTTCCTATGGCATCGTCCCTTATTTATCAGGGGTCGCCACAACGGAATGAACCGCCAACTATTCCGGCATATGTTTTATGCAGCAGATGCCCTTCCATCCGCAACTCAGTACTGGACTCTAACCAGCGACCTTCTTGTTGTGAGTGACAGTGCTAAATACTGAGCCAACCGTGCTGCCCCATTTTACTAATTATTTCAATAACATTATTTTATATCATATTTTAACAATTACTGTATATCAGACAGAATATTCTACAAATGTTTTGTGTGTGCGTGTGTGTAACTAGATGTCATAATTTGCCTACATAAACATGTTGGTCCATGAATTGTCTAGTTCAAGTTATGCGAAAACTAAAATACAGTATATTTTATATGTAAAATATTCTAAATATAATGTTAACATTTTATTATCATCACTAATATTAATATTAAATATAAATAATTATTTATATTTGGCGCAGAGGTTAGCGCTGTCGCCTTACAGCAAGAAGGACGCTGGTTCAAGCCCCGGCTGGGTCAGTTGGCATTCTGTGTGGAGTTTGCATGTTCTCCCTGTGTTTAGGTGGGTTTCCTCCGGGTGCTCCGGTTTTCCCCCATAGTCCAAAGATATGCTCTATAAGTGAATTGAATGAACTAAATTGGCCGTAGTGTATGTGAATGCAGGAGTGTATGGGTGTTTCCCAATACTGGGTTGCAGCTGGAAGGGCATTTGCTGCGTAAAACATATGCTGATTAAGTTGGCGGTTCATTCCGCTGTGACGACCCCTGATAAATAAAAGGACTAAGACATAGGAAAATGAATGAATGTTAATAATAAATATAAATACAATATTATTATCAATCGGTATTCTTTGACTGCATATACTCTCCTAAGTACAGGATCTAATCTAACAATAACATTTGAACTAAATTGATGCATGGAGGTTGTTTTAGTGATATTAAATAGTAGTTTTGACTTGAAAAAACAAGATAATTACCACTTTTAGGTTGCCATTTTTACTTTTAATCTTTTTATTTTCTTGTCATGTTGCACAGCATTTAAACCCGCAAGGTAACAATATCTTACAAATGAAATGTAGCTTTGCATCCTCATCACCTGAGAATATTTATTAAAGTGTCACTTGATCAGATTACTTAACTTATTTATAGAATGATTCTACAAATTCAAAACAAGAGAGCTCAGCATTTATGGGCAGGATCTGTGATTAATGTATAAATTACATGGTTAAAACAATGGAAGTTCTACATAACAAATTACAAGGGGGAAAAGTGGAGCTAGAAAGCCACCTGTAGTTTATAGACTAGAAAAAAAGTGTCTTATACTCGATCACAACTCCAGTGTAAAGTTTGCAGCTGATGAAGTCCCAGATTTTTAGATTTTGCTTGCGTCATCATCATGCCTGTCAAAAAAGATGCAAATTTTCACCACAGTGCCACCAAAAAATTCCCATGAAATATTTTGATTTCGAAATGCACATCATTTTACTGCGATTTAAAAGTGTGAGTTTGACCGACAGCTCAGGTGACGTACTTTCTTTTTGGTTTGCACTGCCCCCCTGTGAAGAGAGCAATCTGTTACTCTTTCTGTGAGCATATGATGTAAAACAGAAGGTTTTTGATAATAGAAAATGCATGTGTACAATCTGAGATCTACTTACAACACAGAGCTGTAACAGCTCCTGCTACAAGCACACATGTGAAGACCAAACCCCCGATCCTCAGCGCCTCATAGTCTAAAAAAACAAAACGATATAGGCAATGTCAAGACTAATTATTAATTTTTGTTTCAGTCAAATTTGGCCTACCCCAGAGATCAATCTTAAGTCCATTACTATTCTCAATATACATTTCACCTATAATTAAACTATTTATTTTTATTTATAGTTTGGCTGGAATAAAAGCAGTTTTTTTCGTATTTTGTGATTCATGTTTTTATTTTTCCAATTTATTTATGCATTTGAACTGCATTATGGGACTTTGCTGTTTCTTCCAACAACTTTTATCCTTGAAAAATTTAAATAAGGGACTTTAACATTTTTAATAGTTTAATGGTTTAAGGACACATTCTAATGTACAATATGTGTAGTTGTATTATCAAACTTTTTTTTTGTTTTGATGCTTTAAAAACACATTTCACCTTTGACTCAATTTACATATTATATTTAGAAATCATGAGCATCGGGATACTTACTGTAAACAAAAGGATCTGCAAAAGCAAAAAAGAGAGGAAAAAGGTTAACGACAAAATGCTGCCAGAAATATGTTCCCAATGCATATGACTAATAGTGCTTAATAATTACATTCAAAATTAAGTTGCGATTATGTTGTGGACCAAACTGATATGCTTTAAATTCAGTGTAAATAATGTATTATCATTATAAAAATCACACAAGAATCAGATAAGAACAGTACATTTTAACATCAATAGTTTGCACATATTGCAAAATAATATAAATAAACACATTTTAAAATTGTAAACGGGGAAAAAACTATAAATATGCAGGTCAAATTAACCAGTGAACATCAGAAATTTTATAAAAGTCAGAATTATTAGCCTCCCTTTAATTTTTTTTACTTTTTTTAAATTTTTCCCAAATGATGAATAACAGAGCAAGGAAATTTTCACAGTATGTCTGATAATATTTTGTCTTCTGGAGAAAGTCTTGTTTGTTTTATTTCGGCTAGAATGAAAGCAGTTTTTAATTTTTTTAAAACAATTTTAGGGTCAAAATTATTAGACCCTTTAAGCTATTTCTTTTTCCGATATTGTATAACGATGGTTTGTTCTGTACACTAACTTGCCTGGTTAAACTAATTACCCCAGTTAAGCCTTTAAATGTCACTTTAAGCTGTATAGAAGTGTCTTGAAAAATATCTAGTAAAATATTATTTATTGTCATCATGACAAAGATAAAATAAATTAGTTATTAGAAATGAGTTATTAAAACTATTATGATTAGAAATGTGTTGAAAAAAAATCTTCTCTCTGTTAAACAGAAATTGGGGAAAAAAAATAAACAATTTTGGGGGCTAATAATTCTGACTTGAACTGTATGTTTCACAACCCAAAAGAGTACCATATATATTTTTATGAATGCTCATTTTCCTGAATGTGAAAATAATCACAAAATATGCTATTAGTTTTCCAACAATTGAAAAATAAATACAGGTATCTGTAAAATAATACAAGAGTTAATAACGATTTAAAAAAAAACAAAACTTATGACTTACTTGCTTCTGCTCGACTGAACAGTGCCAAGAAGACTGCAGATAAAAATAAAGATGTGTTAACACACCGAGATGACAACATATAACATAACATAACATATAACACAACATATAACACATAATATATAACACTAGACATGGGACGATAACCATTTTAAGGTATACCGCAGTTTGGAAATGTCAAGCCAAAGTTTTCAAAAATACTGTTCCTAAGGTATATGTACGATTTTTTTTTTTATTTACATTTTTTTTTTTTTTAGGACAACAGTATCTCCAGCAGAAAATATATCCAAAGATGCCTTTTTAAATTGTAAAGCAATCCTATTCAATGATTTATTTGTATTATTTAGCCTGACATCTCAGCAGGCACACAACATCCTAAGACGTTAATATCAGATTAGATTTAGGTTGTGATGCCAGGTGACCAAAATTCAATGTCTAGCCAGCATCTAAGGAGAGCGTTAGTTTAATGTCCAATAACGGCATCAAATTATGCTGATATTTACTTGATTTTAGGTTGTGTTGGAAAGTGATCAAGATCCAACATCGAGCCAACTTCTTAAACCAACGTCATATTGACATCAAATACTGACATTTATTCCACAGGTATGGCAACCAAAATCCAGCGTCTGACATCATAGTGGTAAAATCCACACAACTTCAAGCTGTAACATCATTAGATTTTGATATTTGGTTGATTTTAGGTTTGACGTTGGACATTGACGTTGGCCTGACGTTGAGTTCTGACGTCAACCCGATTTTCATTTCCAAACAAAACGCAACGTCCCCATGACGTTAAGGTGCAACGTCAATCTGACATCATGTTGACATCCTGTTCCTGCTGGGATGTTTACTGCGCCAAAATATTTAAAATGTTTCTCAAAATAAAATATATTATGTTCAAAGGGGAAAAAAGTTTTTGTTTTTACCCAGACATTTAAAAAAAGAACATATTTTAGATCAGTAATCACAATACCGTGAAACCATGATATTTTTATCCAAGGTTATCATATAGTCAGAATCTTATACCGGCCCATGCCTATATAACACATAACATCTAATATAACATATAACATAACAAATAGCATGACATAACACAACACATAACAACATATAACATACTGTATAACAACAACGTATAACATAACATATAACATAACACAACATAACACATAACATATAACAACATAGCATATAACATGACATATAACATAACAACATAGAATATAACAACATATAACATATAACATAACATATAACAACATAGCATATACCATGTAACAACATAACGTATAACATAAGATATAACATAACAAATAACAACATAGCATATAACATATAACAACACAACATATAACCTAACATATAACATTACATATAACAACAACATATAACATAACATATAACAACATAACACATCACATAACGTAACATAACAACATATAACATAACATAACATATAACAACATAGCATATACCATGACACATATAACAACATAGCATATAACATATAACAACATAACATATAACATAAGATATAACATAACATATAACAACATAGAATATAACATGACATATACCATAACACATCACATAACGTAACATAACAACATACAACATATAACAATGTGTAACAACATATAAAAACAACAACGTATAACATAACATAACATTACACAACGACAACATATAACAACATAACATATAACAACAACGGATAACATAACATGTAACATAACATATAACATAAGATATAACATATAACAACATAGCATATAACATAACAACATAAGATAAGATATAACATAACATATAACAAAACACATCACATAACAACATATAACATAACATATAACATAACATATAACTTAACATATAACAACATAGCATATAACACAACATATAACAAAACATATAACAACAGCATATAACACAACATATAACAAAACATATAACAACAGCATATAACACAACATATAACAAAACATATAACAACAGCATATAACACAACATATAACAAAACATATAACAACAGCATATAACATAGCATAAGATATAACATATAACAACATAACATATAACATAACAACAACATCGAATAACAACATATAACATTACACATAACAACAATGTATGACATAACATATAACATAACATATAACAACATAACATATGACAACAACATATAACATAACATATAACAACATAACATATGACAACAACATATAGCATAACATATAACAACATAACATAACACATCACACAACATCTAACATAACATAACAACATAGCATATGACATAACATAAAACAACATAGCATATAACATAACAACATAACATAAGATATAACATAACATATAACAACATAGCATATAACATAACAACATAACATAAGATATAACATAACATATAACAACATAGCATATAACATAACATATAATATAAGATATAACCTATAACAACATAGCATATACCATGACATAACAACATAGCATATAACATAACAACATAACATAAGATATAACATAACATAACAACATGGCATACACCATGACATATAACAACATAACATATAACAACAAAACATATAGCATAAGATATAACATAATGTAACATAACATATAACAACATATAACATAACATATAACAACGTATAACATATAACAACGTATAACATAACATGTAACAACATATAACATTACACATAACGACAATGTATAACATAACATGTAACAACATAACATATAACAACAACGTATAATATAACAACATAACATAACACATAACATAAACATATAATAACATAACATATAACAACATAACATATAATAACATATAACATTGCACATAACAACAACATATAACATAACATATAACAACATAACAGCCTGTTATAACATAACACATAACGTAACATAACATAAAAACAGCTAATTACGGACATTTAACATGCAAATAAAATGTCAGACATTTGTTAACATTGGGATTCTGACAAAGGTTATAGACTGAATACATTGCGGTATCAGGTTTTAAAAGCTATAGACTTTGTTTTTCAAATAAAGACGTCATATTACAGTTGGTCCTGTATAATAAATAAGCTGATTTAATCACACACATACAGTATTTAGCAATATTTTATATATTTTTATTTATATAAATTTCTTCCTTCAAGTCAGCAAGTTCTAATAGTGTAAAAGTAGCTGAAAAGCCTTGTTTGAACGTTTGACCTTCAGGCTCAAGGTCAGATCTGTGTATGACCTTTACTGTGTACACAAATAATCATGACTTACCTGTTAGGAGAACTAGTTCTGTGAGCTGGCTCATTTTACCCCTCCTACACAAAGACAAAGACAGAAAAAGTGTGTCATTTACTCGCCCCCATGCCCTCATTTCAAACCAATAAGGACTGGAACTTCAAATTGACCAAAATCACCTAAATTAATCTTTTAGAAGTGATTCACAAAGAATTAAAAGTGATTAGTGATTAAAAAACCTTCTCAAGGTTTACTAGTAGTTTCATTTGGTACAATAATGACTGTATTAGCAAGGTCTGAATATTCAGTGCTGACCTTTGCTCTTTTGAGTCATTTTTTTAACAAAACAGAAGATTTGGATCAAATGACTCAGATTTAGGATTCAAATGACTCTGATAACTGATTGGTTCTTTTAAACTGAGAATTTGAATTATTTGGTCAATCTGAAGTGGTAGATTATATGTGAATGATAATATAAATTACACTGTTATGATTTATAAATAATTTTGAAGATTAGCAGCTCCTGTCGCCACACAGCTACATTATATCCTAAAAGAACTGCTAGGACATTCTTAAATGTAATAAATAAATAAATACATTTTAATCAATGGTAAAAGTAATTCATGTTCAGAATGTCATGGGAATGAGTGAGGAAATTGGTAAAGAAACAGTTTCACTTAGAAATGCAAGTAAATTTCACAATCACAAAGAAATGTCAAGAAAGACTAAAATGTTATTTTTTTTTGTAAATTATACTTTTTCACAGCTTAAAAAGACACATACACTTTTAAAACTTTAAAATGTATGTATATATTTCTAACTTTATATTTGTATTACTTTAAAGTGTATCTACATGAAGAGTTTAGATGCAAAGACTTCTAAATGTTTGGTATTTTCTTCTAAAATTAGCATTTTTCTCCGACTCTTGTGTGTAGGCTGAGTGATTTTATGTTTATATTGATGGATAAGTTCTTTTCATTGTCTTTAAAGTGAAATACTTGAAACATAAACATAGGAGGCTGAGAAGGAGAACATTTCAGATGGCATTTAGAGGTTTTTGCATCTGAACTCTTCACATATAATTTTTTTTTAGTTTAAGAAATGTGTTTTTTTTTATTTATTTATTTTAGTTTTATTTTTAGTTTAGTTTATTTAACTAAAGTTTTTTTTAGTTTTTCATTTTAGTTTTTTTTTTTTTAATACATGTGTTATCAAGAAAATAAATCTTTGGCAACTGGTTGATTTTTCTTTTTTTAATATTCATATAAAAATTATTAATATTATTATAATTTTTTACCTTCATTGTATTATTAAGAATGGTTTTAGTTTTAATTTTAATTTTGGGTAATTTTGGTTTGAATTAAGCCTTCTAGAAAATATTTACACAATATTTACATAAATATTTACACAACGGAATGAACCACCAACTTATCCAGCATATGTTTTACACAGCGGATGCCCTTTCAGCTGCAACCCAGTACTGGGAAATGTCCACATAACATTCATTCTTTCATTTTCCTTCAGCTTAGTTCCTTATTTTCAGGGGTCGCCACAGCGGAATGAACCGCCAACTTATCCAGCATATGTTTTACACAGCAGATCCCCTTTCAGCTGCAACCCAGTACTGGGAAATGTCCACATAACATTCATTAATTTTCCTTCAGCTTAGTCCCTTTATTCATCAGGGGTCGCCACAGCGGAATGAACCGCCAACTATTCCGGCATATGTTTTACACAGCGGATGTTCTTCCAGCCACAACCCAGTACTGGGAAACGTCCACATAACATTCATTCATTCATTTTTCTTTGGCTTAGTCCTATTATTCATCTGGGGTCGCCACAGCGGAATGAACCGCCAACTTATCCAGCACATGTTTTACACAGTGAATGCCCTTCCAGCTGCAACCCAGTACTGGAAAATGGCCACATAACATTCATTCATTCATTGTCCTTCAGCTTAGTCCCTATTTATCAGGGATTGCCACAGCGGAATGAACCACCAACTATCCCAGCATATGTTTTATGCAGTGGATGCCCTTCCAGCCACGACCCAGTACTTGGAAATGTCCACAACATATTTTAATAATTTTTTACATCTCTGAAAATAAAGTACAATAAACTGCTTTATCTTCAAATCCTCTTTTATTATAATACAACTAATGTGAGTGTTGTCTACAGCACATGTAATTAAGATGTAGAGTAATCCGCCCCGTTCCCATCTTCAGGCCAGCAGTGAAACAAGGAATGTTTGTTAAGAAACTCCAGCTGTAGGTGCCGCTGAGAGAAAACATTGCTGGTGTTTTGAAAGTAAACACAGAACGACGGGTCGGAGCAGTCGGGACGCAGCACGTCCCAGGACACTGCTGGTGTACCCTTGAACGCCTGGAGGTGTTTTGGAAAGTTTGCAGTCCCACCTCCTTTAGGTCTGGAATCATCTCTGATCTCTAGCTCAGCACTTTCTTCCTCTCACTGACCACACGTGACCCCAGCGCTGTTTTATTACCTAAATATGCCTTTTAAAATTAAATAGCAAGACTAAAAATGATTAAGATTATGTGTTGAAGGAACAGTCCATTAGAAAACAGGCTCATTGTACATCTCACTTATAGTTTAATTTGACCCTTTTTGTTTTTTTTTTAATCCATTCAGCCGATCTCCAATTCTGGCAGAAGCACTTTTAGCTTAGCTTAGCATAGATAATTGAATCTGATTAGACCATTAACATCTTGCTTAAAAATGTCAACAAAATAAAAAGAGTTTAGATTTTTTTTTTCTTTTTTAAAGCTTGACGCTTCTGTAGTTACTAAGTGTCCACAAAAAATAAAAAGTTGCAGTTTTCTAGGAACTATACCATTATTTTGGCATGATATTCAAGGATCTTTGCTGTCGTAAAATTGAAAAATATTAAAACTCTTTATTTTGACATTTTTGAACGAGATGCTAATGGTCTAATCTGATTCAATGATTTATGCTAAGCTAAGCTAAAAGTGCTCCCGCCAGACCTGGAGATTGGCTGAATGGATTAAAAAGTGTCAAACTACACTGTTCAACTCTTGGGCAGTTGTAAAATGAGTTTTCTTTTAAAAGAATGCTTTGTTTAAATTGGTTTTAGTTTATTATGATTGGGTAGCGGGGCAGCACGGTGGTGCTGTGGGTAGCACAATCATCTCACAGCGAGAAGGTCGCTGATTCGAGCCCCGGCTGAGTCAGTTGACCCAGTGAGTCAGTTTGCGTGTTCTCCCCGTGTTCGCATGGGTTTCCTCCTAGTGTTCCGGTTTCCCCCACAAGTCCAAAAACCTGTGGTATAGGTGAATTGGGAAAGCTAAATTGTGTGTGATTGAGCGTGTATGGATGTTTCCCAGTGATAGGTTGCAGCTGGAAGGGCATCCGCTGCGTAAAACATATGCTGAATAAGTTGGCGGTTCACTCCGCTGTGGCGACCCCAGATTAATAAAGGGACTAAGCCAAAAAGAAAATGAATGAATGATTGGGTAGCCATTAGAGTTGGAGTTTGCATGTTCTCCCCATGTTCGTGCGGGTTTCCTCTAGGTGCTCTGGTTTCCTCCACAGTTCAAAGACATGCAGTATACAGTAAGTGAATGGGCCATAGTGAATGTGTGTGTGTGTGTGTGTGTGTGTGTGTGTGTGTGTGTGTGTGTGTGTGTGGGGGGGGGGGGGGGGGGGGGGGGGGGGGGGGAAGTGTATGGGTGTTTCCCAGTACTGGGTTGGGGCTGGAAGGGCATCCACTGCGTGAAACATACAGTATGTCGGAATAGTTGGCTGTTCATTCCACTGTGGTAACCCCTGATAAATAAGAAATTAAGCTGAAGGAAAATAAATGAATGAGCTACTGCAGTTTTAAAAGTTTTTTATTCATTTATTGATGATTTTTATTGATTTTTATTGATTTTATTATATTTTATTATACTTTAAGAAGTAGATTACTACTTTTTATTTTATATTTTGAGTATTTTGGTTTTATTTTCTGGAAAGATTTTAATTGGAAAGGTTTTCTGTTTTTGTAAAAAAAACAAAGTTTTAAATGTGTGTATGCTATATATATCTTTTATATATTTTAGTTCTTTTGGCTCTTTTTACTGAATATATAATATTTTACCTTTAATTATTTATTCATTATTTATTTATTATTTAATTAACTAATAATTTTAGTTAACTGTAAATTCTGGTTAAAATTAGGCCTTTTAAGAAATATTTTCAAGTCTTTTGTGTACTCTTATGTGTATTGTGTAATCTATTTATGTATCTTTCTATACAGCACATCTTAAAATGATCACATGTCAAATGACCTTGACCTTTCATGATTATGTATTTCATCAACAACCAATCAAACAATAATTATAATCTTCATTAAAAAATATTACATATACTACTTTTTTATATTTTTATATTTTGTTTGTTTTTATATGTTTATATTTTGAATTATTTAGTTTTCTGTATACATTTAAATTTGAAAGTCTTTGTAATTTTGTGCTTTTGGTATAAAAAAAAACATATTTATTTTATCTATAGTAAATGTTTATATGGGTTTTATATTTTTATTTTAGTTTTAGTTTGAACTCGTTTTACTGAATTTGTTTAATTTTTAATTTGAGATTAGTTTAAATAGAAATGTATATTCTTTTTTAAAAGTAATATAGTTCAACTAAATAAAAAAGCGTATTATTCCTTAGCAAATAGCTGACAGTAAAATGTGTTTTATGTATTTTCATGTAATTCAGCACAAGTAAAATGCAACAAAAAAGTGAATTGTAAACCTTTCAATAAAAATTTTACAGGTCTTTTATTATACCAATAACCAATCAAACATTAATTATCATCTTACTTTAATAAATGAGATGCCATTTTTAGTTTATATTTTGAATGCTTTAGATTATTTTCTGTATTCATTTAAATTTTTTAATTAAGGTTTTTTTTTTGTGTGTTTTTGGTGAAAAAAATGTAAGTGTTTTTTTGTCTATATGGGTTTTATATTTTTATTTTACTTTTAATTTGAACTAATTTTACTGCAGTTATTTCATTTTCATTTTGAGCTGAAACATTTGTCATTTTTATTTGTTTGTTTAAATAAAATTTTATAGTTAAAATAATCTAGAACAGAATTTTTCTTGGCAAATGGCTGACAATAAAAAGTCTTTTATGTAAATTACTGTAACTCAGCTAAATTAAAATGCAACGACAACAAAAAAACAAACCAAAACAAAACATGTTTTTTAGTGAACTGTAAACCCATGGTTGAAGTTAAGCCTTTCAATAAATAATTTAGTTTTTTTTTTCCAAAAATCTCAAAATGACCCTATATCAAATGACCTTAACCTTGTATTTCAACAACCAATCAAACATTAATTATGATTTTCATTATGAAACCGTACTTTTTGTTTATGTTTTGAATGCTTTAGGTTATTTTGTGTTTTTGGTTTTAAAAACATTTTTAGTTTATGTTAATTTCTATATGGGTTTTATATTTTTATTTTACTTTTAATTTTACTGGATTTAAACACTTTTTTTGTGAACTGTAAACCCATTTTTGAAGTTAAGTCTTTCAATAAATGTTTTATTTATACCCATAATACCTATATCAAATGACCTTGACCTTTCATGATTATGTATTTCATCAACAACGAATCAAACATTAATAATAATCTGCATTAATAGATAAAATATTACTTTTTGTTTATACTTTGAGTGGCGACCCCGGATTAATAAAGGGACTAAGCCGAAAAGAAAATGAATGAAGGAATGTTTGTACTTTGAATGATTTAGATTATTTTCTGTATTCATTTCAGTTTTAAAGTTCTTGTAACTTTGTGTTTTTTGGTATTTTTTTTTTTTTTTTTATCTTTATGGGTTTTATATTTTTAGTTTTAGGTTTAACTCATTTTACTCAATTTGTTTCATTTTTCACTTGAGATTAGTTTGTTTAAATAGAAATGTATAGTCTTTTTTAAAGTAATATAGTTCAACTAAATAAAAAAAAAACGTATTATTCCTTAGCAAATAGCTGACAGTAAAAAAAAAGTGTTATGCATTTTAGTGTAATGCAACAAAAAAGTAAAAAAAAAAAAAAGATTGTGTTAAGCCTTTTATTACCAAAAATCTCAATATGACCCCATATCAAATGACCTTGACGTATGGATTTTATCAACAATCAGTGTTTATATTTTGAAAGCTTTAGATTATTTTCTGTATTAATTTTAATTTGAAAGTCTTTTTGTAATTTAGTTTTTAATGTCTATATGGGTTTTAGTTTTAACTCATTTTACTGAATTAGTTTCATTTTAGTTTTTAATTTGAGCTAAAACATTTTTGTCATTTCATTAGTTAGTTTAAATACAGTTTTAAGTAATCTAGAACAGATTTTTCCTTCACAAAATGGCTGAAAATAAAAAGTGTTTTGTGTATTTTAGTGTAATTCAGCTAAAGTAAAATGCAACAAAAAAGTAAAACATGTTTTTTGGTGAACTGTAAACCCATGGTTGAAGTCTTACAATAAATATTTTACAGGTCTTTTATTAACCAAAAATCTCAAAATGACCCCACATCGAATGACCTTGATCTTTCAACCTGATTCTTTCTCAAACAAAATCATTATCTTATAATTCCTAACTACTCAAACTCCTCAGAGCTCAGATTATATATTTGATCAGCAACAAATCAAACATTAATGAAAATCTTCCCCAAGTCAAATCAATAACACCAAAGGACATTCATTGAATCATTTCCGTGTCACGTTCAACCCAATCCAGTAAAATGATCCTGATTTTACCTTTGCTGAGGAACTGATGGCTGTAGATGTTGGATGAGGCTCCTCAGGTGGACTAATATCACACAACCTTTCTGTCTTTCCTATAACCTTAAAAGAAAACTCCTCCTCGTTGTATACACATAAACAAAGAGCAGCATATCAGATGGATGCATAGGGGTGTGTGCATCACGTGTCCACTGTTTAGCCCAAAACATTACCTCTGTGTTGATGAATTACACACAGATTAAAGATGGAGGCACACTTGCAAATCACTGTCCTTTCAACTTTCACTGTGGATTAAGGCTAATGTCCTTTACTCTGGACGACAGTAATGTGACGCTGTGGGCAAACTTCATTCAGAATGAGCACATTTTTGCAATGCAGACTTTGTAGGGAACATCAAGTACCATTAACTGAGTGCCATTAAGTACCATCAGAGTACCATTTACTGTTGTTAATGGTACTCTGGTATTATGCATGTTCTGTTCACCCTATGAAGACATTTTATTTTAAATTAGAACACTGTCTTTGATAGGAGCAAAATATACACTGCAAAAAAATGCTTTTCTTATTTAGTTTTTGTCTTGTTTTTAGCCTAAATATCTACAAATTCCTAAATCAAGAAGGATTTTCTAGACAAGTAAAAAATATAGTCTTGTTTTCAGAAATATTGAGTCAAAAATAAGTGAGTTTTTCCTTAAACAAGCTAAATAATCTGCCAATTTGGTAAAATATATCTTATTTATTACTTCATCCATTACTTAAGGAAAAAAACAACTTAATTTTGTATTTTTATTTCTGAACATTTTTTGTCTTGTCTAATAAATGCTTCTTGATTAAGAATTTTTAGATATTTGTATTAGAAATAAAGACAAAAACTTTAAGTAAATGATTTTTTGCAGAGTATGTTTTGAGAGATTGTTTAAAAGAGATATATATTTAAAAAAAAAAAATATATATATATATATATATATTATTTATTGTATAACACAATATTTAGTCAATATTATTAGCCCTCCTGTGAAATTTACTTTTTTTTCAATTATTTCCCAAGTTCTGTTTAATAGAGCAATGTTTCCAACACATATATAAACAATAGTTGTAATAATTAATGTCTAATAACTAAGTTTATTTGTCTTTGTTATTATGGCAGTAATATAATATTTTACAAGTAATCTTGATACTAGTTATTTTGTAATATTTTACTAGTTATTTTCCAAGATACTTGTATTCAGCTTAAAGTGCAATTTAAAGGTTTAAAAGTCATTGGACGAGTGGTTTGTTCTTTAGAAAATCAAGAACATTATAATTTCTTAAGGTGGCTAACTAATATGGACCTTAAAATTAGTTACAACTTTTTTTTACTGCTTTTATTCCAGGCAAATTAAAAGAAGCAGGAAAGCAATTATAGGAAATCAATTCATCAATTAAACATCACTTGGGAAATATTTTAAAAAAAGAATCCGAATTTCACATTAAGTCTAATAATTTTGCCTTCAACCATATAAAAACCATTATTTGAGCAGTGTAAACACATACTGCTACAAGTTCCAATAAAGTCCAGAAAGGTGTTTTACAATATTTCCATCACACACATAGAACAAAAATCTGCCCTTCTGGACCATTTCAGAAGAAGTGCTATCTGCTAACCGCAGTATTTAAGTGTCAGGGAGGAGCAGCTCTCTGGAGTCTTCAGCAAACACACAAAGCAGGAACAGTCATCTGATATTCCACAGAAACACTCAGAAGCTTATGGCATCTTATTCATGATACAAATAATAATAATTTTAGGATTAAATGGAGAAATGCCAAGGTTTTTTTTTTTCATTCTTAAAAAAATCATGTTAAAAAATGGTTCGCTTGGCATTATAAGCGGACATTTCTCCAAATGGATTATTTATTTATTTATTTATTTATTTATTTATTTATTTATTTATTTATTTTGTTGTGTATATTTTGTTATCTTGAAAACTTGATCCCCATATCAATCTTGCAATACACACACACACACACACACAAAAATATTTTGCAGCTTGTTCAAACTATTTAAAATGAGTTCAACACAACACAATTATTTTGTGTTTTTTTTTTTTTTTGGGGACAACTTAATTGTTCTACGTTTAGTCTACTTAAATTTTTAAAAGTGATTAAGTTAACTTAATCAACCTGAAGTGGGTCAATATGAAGCAATTGTGTGAAACCCAGCTTTTTTACAGTGTATGAATGCAA
Source organism: Danio kyathit (assembly GCA_903798195.1). Taxonomy (NCBI): domain Eukaryota; kingdom Metazoa; phylum Chordata; class Actinopteri; order Cypriniformes; family Danionidae; genus Danio; species Danio kyathit. Next base: position 56,790,968 of record LR812534.1, read on the forward strand.
AAACTTTAACGCTAACTTTCTCCAAAACTGCTAAGACTTGAAAAAACACTTTATGATGCGAATATGGTAATTAATACTAAAACTAAGATAAATTTGAGATGTATTCCCAAACACTTTAAATAACAAATTTAATGTGGCTAAAAACACAAAGACAAAGTTCACTCAGCTCTCACATTCTGACTTCTCAAGTGTAGAAACGCACTCTTTCATTTCTATTTTTTTTATTTTCATAATCTAAAATGTTCATACTGGAGTCAGACTGACCCCACAGAAAAGTCTCTTTACAAGATAATCACCTTCACGAAAGTACAAGCTGAAAGAACAGAGAGTAACAGCCGACAATATCCATCCACTGATTAAATCAGAGAAAATAATTTAAAAAGAGGCTAAATTTCTAAAAGAGAAATGAACAAGTTTACAAATATCAATTAGGGTCTATTGTAAAAAAAAAAAAGTTAAGTGCAGGACAACAGAACAACAAGGGCCTAAATAAAAATGACAAATATTAAAATATAAAATTTGACAATTTTTTTTAATGTTGCTTTAACTTTATTTTAATACGTTAATCAGGCTTCAACTACTTTATACAAAGTTTAACTTGATATTATAGTTCGTTTGATTTAAGTAAGTTTAGATGAATTGAAAAAGTTCATTTGATTCAACTAAAACATTTAAGACAGCAAGATTTTTTTTCCTACAGTGTAGCTTTAATTTGAACTAAAGAACTGATCATTTTCCTTCTCTAAATGTATTTAATTGTTATAAACACACTGACATTTACTTACAAAATCCAACTTAAATCTGACCCGATGATACGTGCTGTAATGTGACCTTTTGTCTGTTTACAACTGCTAGAGCACATATGCAAATAGCAAAAGCTGTAAAACATGGCTAAACACAGTTTCCGAAAAAAAGAAAAAAAAGCATAAATGCTCGTGGACTGACTGATATCTACAATGGGAAGCGTACTGTAGGAGAAAGGAAACGCTCATTCCAGGGTGCAGAAAGCACCTGTGTCAATATTGACCCGTCTACTATTGATCTACTCACTACAATCCAAAAGCGCAGTTTGTGTCCTGCTGATTTTGCCAGTTAGTAAAAGCTAGCTTACAATTTTGTGTTACTTGTGTTAAGACATTAATCAAAAGAAGCACCTAATTGTGAACAGTACAACAATTACAGCTTGACTGTTTATTATTGGCAGATTATTAATCACCTGAACTTTTTATCTGCAGGATAAACATTAGTGGTTTGTTGCATAAAAGTGGATTAGCAAACAAAACAAATTTCCTCTTATACTCTTATTTTAGATAAATGTAAAGGTTAGAAGAAATATAAACGCAGTGGCCAGATAGAGGATGCAAAAATCTGACACATAAACAAAGAAATGAAGGCGCCCTCTAGTGGAAGATAATGAGATCTGCAGGAATAAAGAGCGTTCTCTTTAAAATGAATTAACAGAAAGTAACTGCCTGTTGACTTTTATATACATTATGTGAGGTATATGATTATTATTACCCCTTTACATCTGTGGTTGTTGATATAATGCATGAAAGGGATGAGCGTGTTATTTTGTCGCATCATCTTGAATTCCACCCACAGACCCTAAAATGCAAAACAAGCACACATTTTAGAAACAACCTGCCAACATCTGCCAATGTAAATTATGTTAGGGACTTACTGTTATGAATTGATTTAATTAAAAGGGATAGTTCACTCAAAAATGAAACCTGGTCTTTGGTCATTCATACAATGCAGATAAATAAAGGAAACATTGTGTAGATTCTATGGCCATAACTGACTTTTAACTGCATTATGTAAATCATTTATAGAAGTCGACAAAGAAACAAAAATAAATAAATGTATAAATACATTTTTAAAAAACAATGAGTAAATTACCATCTAGTTTCAATTTTGGGTGGTCTGTGCCTTTAAATGTTTAGGCTGCTGCTCAATATGACATATACAGTGGTCCACATAAAGGAATACACCCCTTTTTGAAAACAAACATTTCTCAATGAATCTAGATAATTGGAACCCACTAGTCCTACTGCACTCAACCCGGTCTGAGCTGGGATCGAACCAGCGATTCTTTGCATGGGAATCACTTGCTCTAAAAAGGAGGCTAAAGGAGGCTAAAGACCATGGCCTTTGGCGTTTGTTGCTATTGCTTCTTTTGGGGTCAAAGGAGTGAGGTTTACCTACATAGCACTTCGCTAGCTGGCCTCCGTTACAGTCACCCCCTTCAACCTCACTCTTATCCCGGATGAACCCCCATGTGTAACCCACTGTTCCTACTGCACCCAGCTCGGTCTGAGCTGGGATCGAACCGGCGATTCTTTGCATGGGAATTAGTTGCTTTAACAAGAAGGCTAAAGACCATAGCCTCTAGCGTCTGTCGTTAGAGCACCTACTGGGGTCAAAAATTGAGGTTTAGCTTCATAGCACTTCGCTAGCTGGCCTCCGTTACACTTACCCCTCTAAACCTCACTCCCATCCCGGACGAGCCCCCATGTGTAAACCATCGGTCCTACTGCACCCAACCCGGTCTGAGCTGGGATCGAACAGGCGATTCTTTGCATGGGAATCGGTGGCTCCAACAAGGAGGCTGAAGACTATGGCCTCTAGCGTCTGATGCTAGAACACCTTTTGAGGTCAGAGGAGTGAGGTTTACCTGCATAGCACTTCGCTAGCTGGCCTCCGTTACACTCACTACCCTAAACCTAACTCCCATCCCGGACGAGCCCCATGTGTATACCATCGGTCTTACTGCACCCAACCCGGTCTGAGCTGGGATCGAACCGGCGATTCTTTGCATGGGAATTAGTTGCTCTAACAAGAAGGCTAAAGACCATAGCCTCTAGCGTCTGTCTTTAGAGCACCTACTGGGGTCAAAGATTGAGGTTTAGCTTCATAGCACTTCGCTAGCTGGCCTCCGTTACACTTACCTCTCTAAACCTCACTTCCATCCCGGACGAGCCCCCATGTGTAAACCATCGGTCCTACTGCACCCAACCCGGTCTGAGCTGGGATCGAACAGGCGATTCTTTGCATGGGAATCGGTGGCTCCAACAAGGAGGCTGAAGACTATGGCCTCTAGCGTCTGACGCTAGAACAACTTTTGAGGTCAGAGGAGTGAGGTTTACCTGCATAGCACTTCGCTAGCTGGCCTCCGTTACACTCACTACCCTAAACCTAACTCCCATCCCGGTCGAGCCCCCATTTGTATACCATCGGTCCTACTGCACCCTACCCGGTCTGAGCTGGGATCGAACCGGCGATTCTTTGCATGGGAATTAGTTGCTCTAACAAGAAGGCTAAAGACCATAGCCTCTAGCGTCTGTCGTTAGAGCACCTTTTGGTTAAAGGAGTAAGGTTTACCTGCAGAGCACTTTGCTAGCTGGCCTCTATTGCATAATATATTTTGGTGTGTTTGAACAAAACAGATTTAATAAAGCGATATATTTATTAAAATAATAATTAATAGAAAGATAATACATTTAAATTAATTTGAAATATTGGGGGGGGTGGGGGGGGGTTACAAACTACAAAATTTTATTCTTTTTTTGATTCTCTTGAATTTTGCTCTTTTAAAAATTTGCATAATAATTTTGGCTGTACTAATTTTGGACCGTTCTCATACCTTATTTTGTTAGATTAGCTCTAGATTTCGCTTCAGTACTGACTAATGTATATGCGCAAATATAATATTGTATAGTTTCCAATAGAAAATATTAATCTAAATGAGAGATTTGTGAGGTGTGTACTCATATGCTGAGCACTGTATGTCTGATTAAATGAAAGATGGAGCTTTACTGTACAAGCAATAAACTTACTGAAGCATCGCTGTGCTTTCTCAGATCTTTTTAACAGGATATAAGCCACAACGATGGTAATGAGGGCAGCTAAAAATCCTCCAATGACGTAGCCGATGAGTCTAGCATAGTAAGAGTCATTTTCTAAAACACAAACACAGAAACATTAATAAAACCGTCTGTTCTCTTGCTCGCAGACATTTTTAATTGGAGCTCACTTACCATATACATAAAGGTATGCCACTGTGTCATTTAAACCATTGACTCTGCACAAAAAAGCTGTGCCGTTATCGTCTTTTGTTATTCCTGCAAGTTCCCAAGTAGCTATCTCTCCAACTGATCGGTCCGTACAGTAAGCTCTCATTGACTGAGGACAGAAGAAAGATTTAGGAGAATTTAATATTTACAAAGGAAAAATGCTATATATTCCTATTAGTATTTTATTACAGAGCAATAATGAACGGCAAAATGTTAATCATGTTTACCATGCTTTACAGAAGACACCCAGTAAAATATTTGAGGGTAACAGTATAGAAAAATTACAGCTTATTTGCAAAATAAAAAAGTGTGTTAAAGTTTTATATACTCGTTTTTTAACTTGTGTATTTAGTTGTCTGACATCATTATTTTTTTTATTTTGACTTTTACATTATTTACTTTATTAAATAATTAATAATATTTGAGTTACTTTTAAAAATTTTCTTATTTAAAAATTGCTAAATTAAAATTAGTCACAGTGAATCACGCAGTCAATGAGAGAATGTGTTCATTATTTTGAACTATAGGTGGGCATAGATTAATTTTTTTAATCTAGATTAATCTTGGAATTAATATAGATTAATCTAGATTAAAATGGCTCATTTGAATTCTGCCGAAGGCATTCAGAATATGTGTGCTACCCAAATAATAAGTCTTTGAGAACGGGTTTCTCAAGCCAGGTGGCGCATTAGACCAGGGGCTCATCTCCTGTTTCCAAAATGCATCACAAACTGCTTGAGAAACTGGTCTACTGTGATAATTGGTGATGAAAATAAATTATGTTCAATGTGTTTACTAACTGTTTATTCGGTTAAACATGAATTTTGAACTGTAGGCCTACATAAGCTTGAAACAGCGAATTATGAATTTTTTTTATGAATTATTATTATTATTTTTTATTTATTTATTTTTATTATTACTTTAATCCGACTGAAGTCATAACTGAACTAAACAAAAATGGAATTAAGACATGTGGAGTATGCATACATTAGTGGCATTATTGAAGTAAACACCGTCGTCTTTAGGACCTTTCGCCATATTTTTTTTTATTTTGAGAATAGATTAACGGCGATATTTTTTTTATCGCGCGATAAGAGTCTCGTGTTAACGCAGCACGTTAACGCCGATAACAGCCCACCACTATTTTGAACGCATCAAAGAAAAGGAAAAGGGGCATCGTCTCAATAGACAGGGATTTTACTTAAGACAAATAGTACAAAAATAGCAAACACATTGCTTAAAAGTTTCAATGATCTGTATATACGGCATGTACAGTGCATCTGGAAAATGTTCATAGCGCTTTACTTTTTTCACATTTTTTTATGTTACAGCCTTATTCCAAAATGGATTAAATTCATTTATTTCCTCAAAATTCTACACACAATACCCCATAATGAGAATGTGAAAAAAGAGTTTTTTGCACCTTTGGCAGCAATTACAGCCTCAAATCTTTTTGAATATGATGCCACAAGCTTGGCACACCTGTCTTTGGGGAATTTTTGCCCTTTCCTCTTTGCAGTACCTCTCAAGCTCTATCAGGTTGGATGGGAAGCGACGGTGTACAGCCAATTTCAGATCTCTCCAGAGATGTTCAATAGGATTTAGGTCTGGGCTCTGGATAGGCCACTCAAGGACATTCACTGAGTTGTTGTGAAGCCACTCCATTGATATTTTGGTGGTGTGCTTTGGGTCATTGTCCTGCTGGAATATGAACCGTTGCCTCAGTCTGAAGTCAAAAGCACTCTGAAGCAGGTTTTCATTCAGGATGTCTCTGTACATTGCTGTATTCATCTTTTTCTCTATCCTGACTAGTCTTCCAGTTCCTGCTGCTGAAAAACATCCCCACAGCATGATGCTGCCACCACCATGCTTCACTGTAGGGATGGTATTAGCCTGATGACTGGTTTTCTCCAAACGTAACACCTGGCATTCACTCCAAAGAGTTCAATTTTAGTCTCATCAGACCAGAGAATTTTGTTTCTTATAGTCAGAGCCCTTCAGATGCCTTTTGGCAAATTCCTGGCAGGCTGCTATGTGCCCTTTACTAAGGAGTGGCTTCCGTCTGGCCACTCTACCATACAGGCCTGATTAATGGATTGCTGCACAGATGGTTCTCCTTCTGTATGGTTTTCCTCCCTTCACAGAAGAACGCTGGAGCTCAGACAGAGTGACCATCAGGTTATTGATCACCTCCCTGACTAAGGCCCTTCTCCCCCGATCACTCAGCTTTGATGGCCAGCCAGCTGTAGGAAGAGTCCTGGTGGTTTCAAACATCTTCCACTTCCGGATGATGGAGGCCACTGTGCTAATTGGAACTTTCAGAGAAGCAGAAATTCTTCTGTAACCTTCCCCAGCCTTGTGCCTCGAGACAATCCTGTCTCGGAGGTCTCCAGACAATTCCTTTGTCTTCATGCTTGGTTTGTGCTTTGACATGTACTGTCAACCCTGGGACCTTATATAGACAGGTGTATGCCTTTTCAAATCATGTCCAATCAACTGAATTTAACACAGGTGAACTACAATTAAGCTGCTGAAACATCTCAAGAATGATCAGTGGAAACAGAATGTACCTGAGCTCAATTTAGAGCTTCACAGCAAAGGCTGTGAATATTTATGTACATGTGATTTTTCAGGCTTTTTATTTGTATTAAATTTGCAACAATTTCCAAAAATCTTTTTCCACATTGTCATTATGGGGTATTGTGTGTAGAATTTTGAGAAAATAAATTAATTTAATCAATTTTGGAATAAGGCTGTAACATAAAAATGTGGAAAAAGTGAAGCGCTATGAATACTTTCCAGATGCACTGTATATGAAGAGTTCAGATGCAAAAACCTCTAAAAGTGAAAATTTCATTGAGGTTTTTACATCGAAACTCTTCTCACACACACACACACACACACACACACACACACACACACACACACACACACACACACACACACACACACACATACATATATATGTATATACAGTATATACCAACATTTTGACATTTATTTTTGCAGTTACTTGTGTCATCAAAATATTGCATAGAAAATTCCTTTTGATGTGGACACCAATTGTTGACTTAAACATTTTTTTAACACAAAATGCAGTGTTACTGAAACATTTTAAGTCAATAGTTTTTCAACATTAGAAGATGAGAATTTTCCAAATTTAGTTAATTTAGACTTTTCATTTTAAGGTTATTTATGATTAATAAATCCACAAAAAAGCATTTTGGGACATATTTTGAACATGAAATGTGGTTGTCAGTATGCAACACATGAATGTTCAGAAATGTAAAGTAGACCAAAGATGTAAATAGTAACTTAATAAGTTCATCATAATTTTAGCAGACATGTCTAAATTTCTGCCAGTGTATGAATGTGAGTAATTTAAAGTCAGTTTGTCACCTCTTCTGGTATGTATTTGGTTTTGTCTCCTGGGCAAGACACAGATGCATTGAGCTTTGAATCCATCATGTAAAACAAGATTTTTTCATTGTTTAGTCCACTGTAGCCACATTCAAAGATGACAGTTTTGCCACTCTCTGAGGTCAAAGTTTTGGGAAGTACAAGGGGTGTTTGTCCTATTGAAAAGAGAGAAGCGATAATCACAGCGTAAGGAGGAGCGCTGCTCATTTGACTAAGAAATCGTGATCTTTTTGACTATTCTAAGGACCACACCTATACACAGAATACTCTAAAACATCAATACAAAGCATCAAATGTTTTGAAAAATTTTTAAAATGATCTTATTTTAAGCCACTGAGAAACACAAACGTCTTAAAATATATATGCTAGTTCTATTAAAGGCAACAATTAATTCAACTTTTAAAATGTTTAAGTGTCAATGATTGTGAACTAATTGAAAGTTGAAAATAAGTCTCTTTTTCATTGTAAACATTGAAATGAAACCTACCTTTAGTAATTGAAGCAAATTGAACCACTAAGAGCAGAAGGCACATCAGATGGACGATGGTTTGGATCTTCATCCTTCCCATTTGATCAGTAGCAGGACCATGAAAAGCCATTTGAGCTGGTCCAGTCTGTCGAGCGATGGCTCACCAGTGGAGCAAATAAAAGCTGTGCTGTTTCTCACCAGACACTGCGATGTAAACCACCCTGGAGGATGGAGGATGCTCATTTGCAAGGAGCTTTTCCAAGAAAGTTTAAGTCTGGGTTGGGACATACCCTTTTCCAGGCTTTACAGCAGTGAGCACTGCCTCTCTTCACACTTCCTGGTGCTTAGCACTGATTTCTTTATGCTTTCCCTTCCTCCATGCATTACCAAACTCCCATTTGAGTATAAGGCATTTTACTGCCAAAACAGTGAAGATGGAAATTTACATCAGCCAGAAAGACACATTTTTTCCACACAGCACTAGTTCTGTTGAACCTTTTTTGTGTGTGTGTGTGTGAGAGAGTGTGTGAACGAAAGACTTATCTTAGATGCATTTGAATTTGATTTGTGGTGGCATCATTTGCACAAACCTTTAATGAAGGTTAAATGGGAGAATGCAAAAGAAAGATTAAGAAAATAAGAAGCAAGAAAATAAGGTGTTAATATGATTGTGTCGTCATAAGCATTATTCATTAAAATAAATACACATTGTAACCTGATATAACCATAAAATAATAATGATAATAAATAGATTAATACTGTAGCTAATAAACATACTATTCATAACTTAAATTCTTTATATTATTTTACCTTTAAACCTTTGACCTTAAATTATACTCTTAATTTTTTACTTTGTTATATAGTAGGCATGGGCCGGTATAAGATTCTGACGGTATGATAACCTATAAAACCTATAAAAAATATCCCGGTTTCACGATATCACGGCATTGTGATTACTGCTCTAAAATATATTCTTTTTAATGGTCTGGGTAAAAAACTAAAAGTTTTTTCCCCTTTAAACACAATATATTTTATATTGAGAAACATTTATAATATTTTGGAGCAGTAAACATGCCAGGCTAAAAAATGAAAATGAATGATTGACTTCTGCTGTCTTCATTAGTTTCAAAAACACAGATTTATTTACAATTTAAAATGGCATCTTTGGATATCTTTTCTGCTGGAGATGCTGTTGTTTAAAAAAAAAATGTAAATAAAAAAATCTTACATATACCTTAGGAACGGTATAAGAGAAAATTTTGGCGGTATGATAACCGTGACTTTTCCAAACCGCGGTATACCTTGAAAACGGTTATCGTCCCATGCCTATTACATAGCAGCCATTTGCTAAAATCATTTAAGTTCATTTGTTTCCTCATTAATGTACACACAGCATCCCATATTGACAGAAAAACACAGCATTGTTGACACTTTTGCAGATTTATTAAAAAAGAAAAAACTGAAATGTCACATAGTCCTAAGTATTCAGACCCTTTGCTCAGTATTTAGTAGAAGCACCCTTTTTGGGAAAGAGGCAACAAGTTTTCCTGCCATTCCTGCTTGCAGATCCTCTCTATTTCTGTCAACTTGAATGGTAAACATTGGTGGCCAGCCATTTTTAGGTCTCTCCAGAGACTCAATTGGTTTTAAGTCAGGGCTTTGGCTGGGCCATTCAAGAACAGTCACAGAGTTGTTGTGAAGCCACTCCTTCGTTATTTAAGCTGTGTGCTTGGAGTCCTTTGGTCCTGAGAACTCTGGGGAAGGTTTTTGTCCAGGATATCCCTGTACTTGGCTGCAATTCAACTGTCACCTCTGGAAGAAATTTGACTAGATACTGATGGAGGCAGGAGACATTGAGACAGAGTGGTTCACACCAAACGCGGCTGAAGCATCAAGCGTGAGTGATTTACATGTTAAGTCAATGTAAAGACGCGAATAGACATCCTGTGGTGCGATACGCGTGAATGAGGTGGCGCGAATGACACGATTTTTAGTGTGAACCAATCAGGAGCTTTCTCTTGTAGGGGCATGATTACGACATAGCACCAGTTGTTGGTGTCCCAAGGGGGAAATCCTCTTGCTGAAACCGGACAACAGTTCATCAAACTGGGCTCGGCTCAGTCGGAAGCATCGTGGAAAGCTTCCATCATCCAGGTATAGTTTCTGGAGAAGTTTATGAACTCACAGATCTGGGTGCTCCTCTGAAAGGATCTAGTGGACTCAGACACGACGCTGAATGAATATACACTGTTTTTCAGATATCAAGGTAGTTTGTAGTATATCAACATTTGGGCAGTTCATCAGGGTTATCCTTGCAAAGTCATATTTTTTAGCTTGCCAAGGATCTCCTCTTTTGGAGGTAACGTTCCCTTATCTTATCCAGGCTGCGATTGTAGTAATTGGTGTGCTCTTTTATGTGGCTGACGCACTTCAGTACGCAGTTTTTGATCTCTTTGAGCTCTCTGTCGGAGGCGCCTGTCCCCCTCCTCTTACGCTTCGTCTTATTGCTAACAACTGTTTTTGTATTTAAGCATAGGAACATCCGAATATGTAAGTGAAGTTTTGTGTCTTTTACAATTAATGTCAATAAACCAACCAGACACTATAATCTGGAGGTTCATCAAGCATTAGGGTGGTTTTCTGCTGAGAGTGATGCAGCAGGGTTGACAATCAGCACCTTCCAAGTCCGAGGTCATGATGATGGCTTGCTGTTTTCAGGTTGGAACAGAGTCCTTACCCCAGGTGAAGGAGTTCAAGTATCTTTGATTTGTGTTCACGAGTGAGGGAAGGATGGAATGTGAGATTTACAGTGTAATGTAATCAATGTACTGGTCCGTTGTGGTAAAGAAGGAGCTGAGCCAAAAGTCAAAGCTCTTGATTTACCATTTAATCTACCGTCCTTCTCTCACCCAAAGCTCATGAGCGAAAGAACAAAAGTTTGAGCGGCTGAAATGAGTTTTCTTTGCAGAGTGGCAGTGTGCACCCAATCATTTAATCAATAATGTAGTTGAATTCTAAATTAGAAAGCACCAACATTAGTACTGTAATATTTTATTTAAAAAATTAAGTCTTTAATAAAGTCATATATTATGGGTGCAACATTTAGATTTTGTTGAAAAAATCATTGAACAAATCACTGATAGTCATAATTCAGGATTTCAGTATTGTACACCGTTTCATGAGCATCAGAACAGAAAAAGAAGCATATACACAGAATAAAAGCTAAAGTTTTATTGTCATGCTAATTTGACCTAAAGCATTAACAAATTACTACAAAATGTTACTCTGAATGTTATGATACAACATCTGGATAAAAACATACTGTAGCAGCTGAACATAAAATTAGACATAAAATTGAATTAAACAGTGCATTGCATAGCAAAGAAGCTATTATATGTACAACAGTGACAGCAATATACGCAACAATACTGACTGCCACAGCACAGAGTTTATTCATACTGCTTTCTAAACCAGTCTTTGGTTTTTAGTGCTCATCGCGTTAATGTTTATCTTTTAAGAAAAAAAATTAAATACACAAGTATGTAGTTTTCATGAAACATTTATAAATGTCAGCGTTCTGGCCATTTTATATTTATAAAACCTATTGAAGTACATGTTTAATCATGGCACATTTCACAAAGGCCTGTATTACTCGGCAAACTTCTGTTTGTCATAAAGATTTGACTTACATGCTTTATTATTATTATCATTATACTATAGGCGTACCACTAGTAAACAAAATTGAGATAAATACTGTAGATTGAGATGAAGCCGAGAGTTATTGTCAGTAGGGGTGTGTGATATTTATGATACCACAATTATGGTTTTTTAACAGTGTGAGAGCTGACATTGAATATTGTCACTTACTTTGCAAAAATCTAGCAAACAAAGACCAATATCATTCACTGCAAAATGAAGCCTGTTTAGAATGATCCTATAGATTAGTTATAGAAAACCAAAAATGTTCTTCTGTTTTTTTATGTATATATTTACAAAATATAATAGTCAAATCACACTACTTTGAGTGCGATTACAAATGTGTTCTTAGGGTGCTTTCACATCTAGACATTTGTGTCTCACTTGCCCATTTAGTGCGGTTCGTTTGGCATATGTGAACCCTGCAATCGTTCCTGGATCTGTGGCAAAACAATTGGTCCGAGATCGCCTGAATGAGGTGGTCTCGGCTCGATTGAAACGAACTCTTGAGCAGATCGATTGTAGCGAGAAACCAAAACGATCCAACAAACTAATGAACCAGGCTATATTACAGTGTATTATGTTTGTGTAATAACCATACCTGTATATATGGCTATATGAAGAGAGAATTATGTGTAGGGCGGGATGTCATCATTCCTACTGGTAAATGTGGGTTTCATGTAGAATATGAAAGTGAAAGCATGCTGAAATATTACAGAGTGCTCTTTATCCGTTAGGAAAATTAACATAAATGACCATCTGATAACTTTTCCATATTTTAATCTTATAATATTTTGTATTCGGCCTATTGTTTTGTTCATTTCTGCACTGACACCTCGAATGAAAGATCAACATTGATCTGCTTCATAATCAGACTGCAGTCTCGCTTCATCTGTTATTTCTGTCTATAATTTAGGCCTGTAATGCTGAATTCTAGCCAATGTTTTTTTTAATAGATTGATTCATTCAATAGATCGATTTTTACAAAACTTGACAACTGAAATGAGGCTTTGTATGAGAAGGTCTTACCTCTCTGATTTATATTTGATGATGATGTCTGTTAATGTTAATTAAAGTGCACCTTTTCGCTTGTCTTATTGCTTATCATCATAAATTAAAATAACGACCCGCAGGATTCTGAAAAATAAACCCTGAAACTTTGACCAATGTGAGGAGAGTTTACTCCCACGTGACTTGTTTAAACTATTTTGGTCCGTTTAGAAACTTTGCCGTGTGAAAGTGAACCGCACCAAGAACAAAAATCAACATCGTAACAAGTTTAATCCCTGTTTCAGAACAAAACAATCGATCTAAAGGTGTGAAAGCACCCTTATTTTCTACAAGTTGTTACATTGTAGATGTAGACAACAAACAAGATGTTACATTGTAATTTGTTTCTGCTGTTTGCACAAGAAAACAGTCCTATTCAAAGCTGGTGCAGAACATTCCCAGCAGACACAATGTCATAAGTAGGGTTGGGTATCATTTGGGGTTATTTCTATACTGGTGCTAAATCGATACTTTTAAAATGCTACCGGTGCCAAAACTGTGCCTGAACCGATACTTTTGAGCCACAAAATTATGGTGGATGACTGTAGAAAAATCTTTTATTTCATTCATTCATTCATTTTCTTTTCGGCTTAGTCCCTTTACCAATCCTGGGTCGCCACAGCGGAATGAACCGCCAACTTATCCAGCATATGTTTTACGCAGCGGATGGCCTTTCAGCTGCAACCCATCTCTAGGAAACATCCATGCACACTCATTCACACACATACACTACGGACAATTTAGCCTACCCAAGTCACCTGTACCGCATGTCTTTGGACTGTGGGGGAAACCGAAGCACCTGTAGGAAACCCACGCAAACGCGGGGAGAACATGCTAACTCCATACAGAAACGCCAACTGACCCACCCGAGGCTTGAACCAGCGACCTTCTTGCTGTGAAGCGACAGCACTACCTACTGCGCCACCGCGTCGCCCATCTTTTATTTGACAAAAATATTAATTAAACAATATCAATAAAGTTTAAAGTATACATCAATTCATATTGTATATATTTGAATTTAATTGCATTATTTCTTTTGATAATTTGTTTGTTAGCATGAAATTAAGATTTGCATCATGCAATTAACATTACATTAGCTTACTACTGACCTACTGTATGCAAAGGCTGTCATCAAAATCAGGGAACACCGTTTTCTAGGGTTGGGGCTTGTAATTATGTTTACATGGACATCAGTAATCTAATGATTTGCCTTAATCTGAATAAGACAATAATATGATTAAGGTGTTTACATGAGTTGCTTTTTGAATGTTCCTTTCATGATCCCCTTTTACATGTTACAGCACATAGATTGATTAACATCATTGCATCACCGTGCTATCCGTGTTTCTTCTGGAGTTTCATTTAATTTCGAGTGTTTTATTTTCAATTTTTTGACTTTAACTGCAGTTCGGCAGTTTCGGTTTCATTCAGCAACATATTGATCATGTCCTGTGACAAACTGAGGTATTGGATGAGAATATGAAGTAAGGACTGGTGGAAGAGTTTTGTTTTAATGGAATTTGATAGCACATGCCAAATAGCAGGTGTCTGTGGTGCTTTAAGGTAATCACATGGTAGACTCTTAATCAGAGTATTGTATTAATCATATTAAAATCAGAGTATTGATGTCCATGTAAACATACTCCGTGTACTCATACTCAGCTAGATGATGTCGCAACCTGTTAAGGCAGTACATTCCTCTGCCTTTAGGTTGATTGCCTACGTTACTTAAGTCATTGTTTACGTGCGTGCGTGCGTTCGCTAAGCAACAAAAACAAACGTCGACGGTGTCCGTATCACTCAAAGTTGTTTGGAATTAAATGTTTAGAGATTGTGTGACACAATGTGTACCTATGTGTGCCTTTGATGTACCCCTTAATGCTTACGTCCTTGTCGCAGCACCAGTGGCACTGAAATTCACATGCTGATTCACTCTGGTTCATACCGGTTACATGGGTACCGGTGTCATAATGGCACCAGGTTTCGGTCCCCAACCCTAGTCATAAGACATTAATATTAGGTTAGATTTAGGTCTTCATCATCTAAGGAATATGTTATTTTGATGTCAAATGACGTTGATATTATGTTTATTTTAGGTTGTGTTGAAAAGTGATCAAAATTCAACGTTGAGTCAACATCTTAAACCAACGTTATATTGACGTCAAATACTGACATTTATTCATCAGGTATGGCAACCAAAATCCAACATCTGATAAACGTCATATTGGTAATGTCCACACAACGTTAAGCTGTAATATCATTAGTCGTGGATATTTTGTTGTTTTTAGGTTACGTTGGAAAGTAACCAAAATGCAACATCTGTCCAACGTTGGACATTGACGTCAGCCTGATGTTGGGTTCTGATGTCAACCTGATTTTCATTTCCAAACAAAATGCAACCTCCCATGACGTTGGGGTACAGCGTCAATCTGACGTCACATTGATGTCCTGTGCCTGCTGGATTTGTACATCTCAGATGGAACACTGTAGTGATGTGTTGCTGAGTGATTTTGCTTTTTAACTAATTGAGTTCATAAAGAGAGCCATTCTTAATTAATCAAGTCTTGAAGGCATCATTTGAATGAATGTTTTGCCATTACTTATTGGTGGTTTTAGTGTTGTATTTATCTATCCTTGACAGGCTCAAAAGGTTCTAGTGCAACACACACATTCAAAAAAAATATAATTTAATCATTATCAAAAATATCCCAAAAAATATTTAGATAGAGATTTTGGCAATATCGCACACCCCTACTTCTTAGATCTCAGAATGTGCTAAAATACATCGTCATTTTCTTTTACATTTCTGGAGCCTTCTTTTACTTAAATTATGTTTTTATTTTTTTAGATAAATTAATAACAGAATTTTTAGTCTAACTAGAGCTGAAACTGACCACAGATTTAATTTGTCTCACTACCTTATAATCTGTACAGACCTACAATAAAGACAGGATAAAAATATTCTTGAATGTTTTTTTTTCATATATACTACCATTGAAACAAGTTTGGTATTGGTTACATTTTTGAATGTTTGAATATTGAGTTAGAGGTGTCATCTGCTCAGCAAGAATGAATATATTTGACAATGCAATAAAACAAAAAAAAAAAATATATATATATATATAATACAATAACTCTTTTCTATGTGAACAATTGTAATTGAATTTTGATCATTATTACTGTCGACTTCATTATCACAAGATCCTTCAGAAATTATTATAATATGCTGCCTTAGATAAGAAATATTTTTTGTTTATTATCAATATTAAATACTTTCCGCTGCTTTATATTTTAGTGGAACTTGTGATATTACAAAAATTATAAAAAAGGATTTTTTTTAAAATAGTACTTTTATCATTAAGGACACAATGAATTAATCAAAAGTGACAGTAAAAACATTTACGATGTTAGAAATTAATTTCAAATAAGTGCTGTTCTTTTGAACAATTAAAAATCCTTAAAATTTGCACAACAATGTGAAGCTGAAAAAAATTTCAAACGGGGCAATCACATGAACATTTTTAACATATTCACATATAATTAAAAAAACTAATATTTTAAATTGTAATAATCTTACACTATATTACTGTATTTTTGTACTCGAGCATAAGAGACTTTTGTCAAAAACATACCAATATCAAACCTTTAAACAGTACCATCTATATATAAAGCATTTTTTACGTTTCAATAAGTAATTTCCATACTGTATCTGCCACATTTTGATGTCAGAAAAATTGCATGATTTAGGTATTGTACAAATGAGGTGTTCATAAACATATTAAACCCAAAGTACAGCATCATCATCATCATGGTCCTTGGGTCAGACCATGCAAAAGATATTTGTCAAATGTCCTGGAGTCAGTTTGATCATCACAAAACATCTGATCCACAGCAGACGTCTGATCTCAGACCCATCCGAGCAACACATCTGACCTTAGCGGCCAATACTTCAGTCTCAAATACAACATTTTCCAATATGAATGACTATGGTGTGGCGGCCCGTGCCATTTTGTGCACTCCTGGGGAATTCTCATACATCTATGGAGAGAAAAGTTTGTTTTATATATAAATCAGTCCCTCCAAGATTTTGTTGCACATTTTTTTTACTTAAATTGACAGATTTTGTGATGATTTTTCTTAATATTTACAATAAAAATCATGTTGTTTTGCTTTAAAAATATGGACAGATAGAACCATTGGGTCCTGTAATTTCAATAAAGGAAACACTAGAGAAAAAGACAAGTTTACATTGTAAAAAGCAACCCAGGCTCATTCTGATTGCATACCCCTATATACATTTCTGGAGAGCGCCAAATATGTCTCAGGAGCTACATTTTTTTGCATTGGTTGTTTTCGCAAAATCACCAGAGGCCGCTGTGTACGCTTATTGAGATCTCAAATTTCTCTTTCGAGTGCCATTCGAGCCTGTTGTTCTCGCGTAAATTCACTAGAGGCCGCTGTTGACTTACTGGCTGAATGACTGACCGACCAACCTATCCCCCACCCTCCTCCTTCCCTAAACCCAACATGTAGTGTTTTCAAAAGCACTGATTGACTCGCCCACCGCCTTCCCTAAACCCAACCGACAATGCTTTCAAAAGCAGTCCATAAAAAGAAAAGCCCTCGCCTGATTTTTTTTACCATGTTTTCAGATTTTACAACATTCTCACCCTGTTATTTACTTGTTTATTTTATTTTTTGGCTTTTGTTTTTGTCTTAGCCGCTTTCTGGAACTGTTCTTCACCGGACCACGTCATCACAGTCAACTCCTCTCTGCATCTCAAGTCTGCCAACGTACGTAGCGAGCCACTGGACAAACTGGTAACAGCAGAAAAGTAGTCCATACTGAGGTGAGCGTTCAGCTGTTAAGCGCGAAAAGGAACGTCATCATACCACCCCGTAGCGTTCGTTTTATAGATGAAATGCAGCCATACGTTCCTCTGGCTACATAATTCGCGATCTCCAGAAATGTATATAGGGGTACATTTTCAGAATGAGCCGATGTTGGTATAAAGCCTGCTATAGCATAGACCTATTTTAGTACTCTAAATGAAGAAAATAAACATATCTTTATATTTTACATTGTTAGCATTGGAATAATCAAAGTACATTTATGAAATATTCATGAGTAAATGAGTAAATGACTATTGAAATGTTTTGCTCATGCACCACAATAGGGTATATGCAGAAGTATGCAGAAGGACTTTTAAATTTGCAATAACTGTTAAAAAAAAGCATGTTTAAGGTCTGTTTTCTTTCAAAATCAACAATATCATCTCTCTGATTGATATACAATATAAAGTGAGTCTCAGAATGTACGAGAAGCACTGCAAAATATGTAATTTCAATAGCATTTCTGCGTTCACCTGCTGATTCTGACAGGCGCATGCATGTAAATGGCTTTTCATCTCATTTTGCACTTGAACAACTAAATGGATGCTTAAGTCTATTTAACTGATTATATTGTAATTACATTACAACATCGATGCTGTAAAAGGAACCTTATAAAATTGAAAAAAGTCACAATTATCGTTCACTGGAAGTTTATCAGTATGGGAAGAAACAGTAGTTGTGCATATACCCTATTAAAATGACAGAGCATTTATTATAAAAATAAGCATTTAAGTGTCATGATAATAGGTTATTAAGACATTTAGAGCAATGCATAGTTTTATATGCATTGTGAAAAAGAATTGATTGACATTTATGACTTTATAATTCATGAGTGATTGCTAATTTTGTCCAATTTCAGTCACTTAAACAGTTTTTTTTTTGTATTGTCAACATACATTACATGTTTATATTGACTGATTGTCAATGATCATGTTTTAACATTTAATCAGTATTTATTTCTTTTTTTGGTTGCATAGTTTGGTCATACATCATTAAAAGTGCTAAATTCCCTAAACCAGAAAATTGTCTAGTTGATTGGTCAAAGATGGTTGCTACTGTCATTTTACCTCCGGGTATGAATAAAGTAACCTAACTTAAAAATCATATAGCTCATTAAAAGCCACTTGATTATAATTAACAATTATATAGCCCATTATAATGTCACATGATGCATCTAAGGCAGGGGTGCCTATACTTTTTTGTATAAAGGGCCAAAAACCAAATATCATTAAGAGCCGTAAATATACCAAACTATATTACATTATTACAAGTTGCCGTGGGTAATTTCCTAGTTTTTTTTTATAATATCTCACAATAAATATATAACATTATTTTAAATGTCATTAACTAAAGCAGTATAACTTTTTAAAGAGCCCCTATTATGGGTTTTTGAAAATGACCCTTCATGCAGTGTATAACACAGCACTAAGTGAATGAAAACATCCAGCTGAGGTTTAAATCTAAAAGTGCAGCATGTTTAAAACTATTGATTCTTTAGCAAAATATTTGACTCTGAGTCGAATAAACGAATCAAGTTGGGTTCGGATCTTTTGTTGGATCGCATCGACGTAGACACGATACATCACCAAATATGTACTTCCAGTTCCGGTAAAATGTGAACGCGCTTTCCCTCCACACACTAGCGGAGGCGCAGGGATCACGGGACTGATCATGACGTGAAGATGACGATCACTGACAGATGGACAGATTCGGCTGCGGGCAGGGCTGGAGCAAACCGAACTGGCGCTCTAGGCAAAAGATGATCATGCCACCCTCAAACTGAAAGTGAAAACGAGAGACAGGGGTGTGATTGCGCGTACGACAGCGAGAAGCAGGGCGGTGGGGGGATTGTCGCAGACGAAAGTGAAGAGATGTCACGGACGCCGCCCTCTCTATTCTGCCACTCTAGGCGGCCGCCTGGGTCGCCTCTATGGACGGCCCTGGCTGCGGGGAATAAAGGGTTAAAGTTCATTTTCACAACAATATCACAGTATAGCCAACCTAGTGCTGTGTTTGTCCCTGTAATTTTTCTAATTTTCGATACAATAACCTACGCTGCAGCGCGGGATTCGCCGGTTGTTTGTTTATGAAGGAGCAGCAGACACTATGGGACTTTGTCAGACTTTGACAGGGACTTTGTCAGTAACTTTTACAGTTCATAAGGACCAGTTTCTTCTTCCTCCGTGTAAGACATATAAGTGTCATTAATATTGTTGCCTCGTTTTGTGTAGTTTGCAAAATATGTGTGTAATTATAAGTTGTAATGGCCCCGCGCGGCTTGTAATCACGTATCGATTACAGATCAGTGCTTGTACTGTATCTCTCAGGTTAAATCTGTATGGGGCTGTTCACATATCACGTCCAAAACCATGTTAAAACACGATGCGTGCTTCTTCCTTTACCAATTTAGATGCGTTTCTGAACTGGCGATCCTCTGCTGTTTGCCTTTGCTATGGCCACCATCAGTCGTTCCTACACACACACGGCGTGGTCAATTTTCAAAATAGTTCAACTTTTGCCACTGTGTGGATTAATACTGAATGTGTGTCGGTATTACTTGGGGTTAGGTTTAAGAGTAGAGCAATATGCTGGTCTTTAACTGCATTAATTCATTGCATTCCTGCATTCGGCTCTCATATACTCTCTAGCTGCTATTTTATAGCCGTGGTGGGCTTTTCTCTCTGTCTCATGCTGAACGCAGTCGACCAATCACAACAGGCTGGGTCATCGGACCAATCACCGCAGATTAGCTTCGCGCTAAGGAGGGGTTTGGGAACAAATGAATCTCTGAACGGTTCATATGGGAGTCGCTGGGATATTTAGATAAAAACAAATGCATATTATAAGACAATGAAAGTATTTTTGACCTTGCACGCATATCAGCATGTTGTTAGAGACCCCTAAAACCAAAATATGACCTATTTTAATGCAAAATAGGGGCTCTTTAAATGATAACTTATTGCAATGAAAACAAACAGTCACATTTATAACAATAATTCTCCCTCATTCTTACTCATTCTCCCTCTCTTTTCAGATGGGATGGCGGGCCAAATCATAGGTTACCATGGGCCAACTTTTGCCCATGGGCCCTAGTTTGGGCATCTCTGATCTAAGGCTACTGAAAATATGTGGCAAATCCGCTGCAATTGTAAAAAATTGCATCAAAACTATTGATCAAAATTGTCATGATTTTATGTATCGCACAATAACAAAATCCTGGTGGGACTGATAGATGTGCTGTTATCATGAATGGTCATCTGCATCACTCACCCTCATGGCGGTTGATATCCACGGCAGAAAGCGGGACACACGTGTGTAAACGCCGGGCTTCTTGGCCATAGCGCAGCCTGTGCCCCAGCTTACAACTCCCAGCAGACGATAGCGGCTGGTTTTAGAGAGCACATCCGCTGCTACGAAAGGTCCACCGCTGTCCCCCTGAATTCATATAGGGCACAGTATCAGACCTGAGCTCATATCCACAGTAAATGGGAGATTTTACAGTAGTAAAGGTGATGTCCAAACTATAAAAATGTATATCTGCTTTTTTTTTTTTTTTTTCAAACAATCAAATGTTATGTTGTAGACAGGGCTTGATGTTAACTTTGGTCATCACCAGCCACTGTGGCTAGTAGTTTTTTAGCATTACTAGCCACTTGCCATTTTCACTAGCCACACTTTTGTTGTTGGGGAAATATATATTTTATATGCATAAATTTGACTTTGGCATGCTTTATTTATTTGAAACATTATTTGATTTAAATTTTGTGTTATTTCAACATGACTCCTTATTCATTTAACTTTTTTGTGTGTTGTGTTTGACCTTGCTCAATAAGCATGAGGAAATGGGTTGTGGTTTCATAGTGCTGCATTGGAATTAGTTTTATTTCACATAATGAAATATGAAGAGTGGCGCAGTGGGTAGCACGATCGCCTTACAGCAAGAAGGTCGCTGGTTTGAGTCCTGACTGGGTCAGTTGGCATTTCTGTGTGGAGTTTGCATGTTCTCCCCATGTGCGTGTGGATTTCCTCCAGGTACTCCGGTTTCCCCCACAGTCCAAAGACATGCGCTATAGGTGAATTGAATAAACTAAATTGGCCGTAGTGTATGTGTGTGAAAGCGTGGGTATGGGTGTTTCCCAGTGTTGGGCTGTGGCTAAAAGGGCATCCGCTGCATAAAACGTATACTGGATAAGTTCGTTCCACTGTGGCAACCCCTGATTAATAAAGTGAAATATGAATGAAATTATATACTTAAAAAAATATTTCGATAATGAAGGGATTATCATGCACACAAGGATAACATTTAGACCAGGGATGTCAAACTCAATTCCTGGAGGGCCGCAGCCCTGCACAGTTTAGTTCCAACCCTAATTAAACACACCTGATCAAACTACTTGAGTCCTTCAGGCTTGTTTGAAACCTACCAGTAAGTGTGTTGAAGCATGATTTAGACCATTAATAATCTTTTCAAAGAATGGTTAAGCAAAAACGGCAATCGCTGCTGCTTACAAAAAGACTTTTTTTTTTTATCTCGAGCTCCTGAAAGCAACAGGACTGTGGATGCGCAAGCGTTGTTTTTTGTCCAGTCTATTTTTTAAAAAAAAGGATTGCACCAGTTGCATTTCCAGGCACAGTAAGTGAGAATAGCTTATGTCTCACCATGCATGTGATCATCGTCTCATTCGGTATTCAATGGCTTTATTTTGCTCATGCGAAGTTATTATTATTTTTTATCATTCTAAGATTACATTTGCAAGCATATTGGGCCATCTTTATTGTCTAACCCTGCTTTTAAGAAAATGACAATTTAAAAATGTATTTCAACCAGCCAAAGTGGCTAGTGGGAGTGACTGTCTAACCCACCACAGCTGAAATCTACCTGCATTTGGCGGGTGTAAATGTCAAGCCCTGGTTGTAGATGTTTTTTAAAGGTATTATATGTGCTTGTGTGTGCCCTCAGTTGTTAGTTAGAAAAAAAAATGTTTACTGAGAAACGAAAAGGTAATTAAAGGGCATCTATTATGCAAAATTCACTTTTGCATGTTTTTTGGACATAAAAAAATGTTGGCAGTGTGTGTGCACAACCCCCCTACAAGGACATTTATAGCAGCAAGCAGCAGTCATGGGTTCTAAACACCTATTGGTGCTAAAAAGACATCAAATTGATTTCAAAATCTGGTTTAAATATATCGATCAAACAAATGTCAAAATCATGACATGGTGTTGATATTGAATGCCAAACATTTGACCATTTGACATTCACCATAAACCACAAGATCATAAATAAAGATTTGACATAAATAATGTATCTACTGTATATTCATTCATTAATTTTCTTTCGGCTTAGTCTCTTTATTTATCAGAGGTTACCACAGTGGAATGAACCGCCAACTTATCCAGCATATGTTTTACGAAGCAGATGCCCTTCCAACCGCAACCCAGCACTGGGAAACACCCATACACTCTCGAATTCACACACATACACTACGGCCAATTTAACTAATTTAATTCACCTGTAGCACATGTCTTTGGGCAGTGAAGGGAAACTCACGCCAACATGGGGAGAACATGCAAACTCCATAGAAAAATGCCAACTGACTCAGCCGGGACTCGAGCCAGTGACCGTCTTGCTGTGAGGCAACAGTACTAACCACAGAGCCACCATGCCACCTAATTTATCTATATAATTTAAATAAAAAAAACATGAAGCATTTCTAAAAGTATATATATGTTTATATATTTTGTTGACTATTTTGATCAAAATAGAACTGGCATAGTGAATATTACGCATGCTAGAATAAGAAAGCTATAATAATTTCTGGTTTAAAATAAGCTGTAGTAGCCAGAACTTAACCGTAAAAAATAAACTAGATGCATTAAATAAACTAAATACATGCATGAATAATACTAAATAAAAAGTAAACTAATAAAAGGTTTAACACCATTACAAATACAGTTTTACAGTTTAGTATTTATGATGATATTATTATATTTTTTTCTTTTATGTATGATCTGGGATCTGCTCTTCCATTCTAACGGGGGTATTAGGCCACTCGGGAACCTTTGGAATACTCTTAAATATATCACACTTTCGGACACATTAATTCTTATTTTGAATGCTATTCAGGACAAATACATCAGTTCACAACAATACCACCCAGCCATGCGCACATTAGTTATGAATGTGTCCCTCTAGTGGCCGAGAGTGACAGATACAGTACCTGGCATGAGTCTGTTCCTCCTTTCTCATATCCAGCGCAGAACATGGTGGTTGTGACCTGGTTGTCATAATAATCAGGGCCGTTGCACACCGCATCACTGATGATGGGCACATGGGCTTCCTGGAGGACATTTGCTTGAGTTCCTGCAAGAGTTAAAGTGATGAAAAATAGGACATTATAGTGACGTTTTTTTTTTTTTTTTAATCTATTTTTTTTTTCTTTCAATCTAATATATACTAATGTTGCTTCCAAATCATGTTGGAATGATTTTATTTAAAGGCATAGTTTACCCAAAAAATGAAAGTTGTTTAATTTTTTTTTTCCATTTACTGTATTTTTTACCCCTGAAGAACAAGATATTTTGATTTGGTTCCCATTGACTCTCATTATATACGTTCATAATATTTATGTATGATCCATAATATATTTGTCCATACAATAAATTTCAGAGGCAACTGAATGTTTTAAAAAAATAAGTTGCTCTGTTGAACATAAAAATGCATTTTCACATTTTAAGGAAACTACAGTACATTTTGCTTTACTTTTGCATTTATGCTACTATCCAGAGGTACTCAATGACATACAGTGATTAATACTGTACTGTATCTAACTTGTATGGCCCAGACTGATTAGGTTTAGCCATTGTCCTCCGTGGATGTAATTCACTTTCTAAGAGGTGATGTTTATTTGAACTATTCTGATCATACAAATCTGATCACTCTGGTGAGACCTGAAGGCAAACATGTTGTCAATTACTACACAGTAATTTGTGACCCTCGTTGCTTATGAAGAAACAGGTATTGTGTGTTTAGTAAATAAAAGCTTAGCAAGTGGGCAGAAGCATAAATACATGTTTTAACATACAACCCTGTTTTCTACCATTAAGTAAAAGCAAAACAATTGTACTGAAGTAATATTCATGCTAGGAAATGAAGCGGTGTTGTTTTAGTATTGCATGCTATACTAATATATACTCATTTATTCATTCATTTTCCTTCGGCTTAGTCCCTTATTCATCAGGGGTTGTCACAGCGGAATGAACTATTCCAGCATACTGTATGTTTTATGCAGCGGATGCCCTTTTAGCCACAACATAACTCATAATATATGTCCTATAGTTTCATTTTTAGATTGTTTATAGTTTTGGTAATTTTAGTACTTATGTACTCAGTTTTAAATTAGTTTTAGCTTGTTAATTTTAATACCTGTATGTATGCATGTTTTACTATATGTAATATTTCAATTAGCAATTGTAGTGAAAAAGTACAATAACAAAATAAGGCACAAAAAAGTAATTTATTTTGGAAAAAGTACAATATAAGAGCATATACACTACCTGACAAAAGTCTTGTTGCCCATCCAAGTTTTAGGAACAACAAATAATAACTTGACTTCTAGTTGATCATTTGGTATCAGAAGTGGCTTATATGAAAGGTAAAGGCCTCTAGATTACACTTATTTCACTAAAATAAAATATGATCATGCCTTAATTTTTAATTATTTAATTAGGACAGTAAGGTCTGACTTTGCTTAGACAAAAGTCTTGGCTCTTAACAGAAATAATGTACAGTATAGAATATAAAGTCATGGAACAGTGGAAAAAGAATTAATGTTGTGTATGACCCCCATGAGCTTGGAGGACTGCAACATACATCTCTGCAATGACAGAAAAAACTTATCAATAAAGTCATCTGGAATGGCAAAGAAAGCATTCTTGCAGGACTCCCAGAGTTCATCAAGATTCTTTAGATTCATCTTCAATGCCTCCTACATCTTAATAATAATAATTAATAATTATTGAATTAATCTCAATAATGTTCATCTCTGGTGACTGGGCTGGCCAATCCTGGAGCACCGTGATCTTCTTTGCTTTCAGAAACTTTGATGTGGAGGCTGAAGTATGAGAAGGAGCGCTATCATAATGAAGAATTTGCCCTCTCCTGTAGTTTGTGATGTAATGGGCAGCACAAATATCTTGATACCTCAGGCTGTTGATGTTACCATCCACTCGCACACCCCCATACTGAATGTAACCTCAACCATGTAACCATGATTTTTCCTTCGCCAAACTTGACTGATTTCTGTGAAAATCTTGGGTTCATGCGGGGTCTAATAGGTCTTCTGCAGTATTTGTGATGATTGGGATGCAGTTCAACAGATGATTCATCAGAAAAATCTACCTTCTGCCACTTTTAGTTATTATATAATTATATAAGTTATAACATAAGTTATTATTTGTTGCTCTTACAATCGGGATTAACTACAAGACTTTTGTCAGGTAGTTTCCTTGTGTGAACTGATTGCAGAGGCTATTTCATTATTAAAGAGTGTATTTTAATACTAATATACTAAATACTAATAAGCACACTTCTTTTTCAAGAGATAACACCAGTGAAATGTGATAAACCTACTACACTCAAATTATGTTTGCTTTTTGTTCAATCTAATTTAAAATGAGTTGAAAACACAATTCTCTAGGTTTTTTGTAGGACAATTTAATTGTCTTATGTTCAATTAACTTAAATTTGTAAAAACTAATAAGTTAACTTAATTTATTCATGTTGCCCCGACACAAATCAATTGCGTGGAACCCAGCATGTTTTACAGGGTAGGCTTCTATCAAGTACGTCTACTGTTTTTATTATTATTATTTTTAACTCAGTCAAAATTATTGTCTGCAACATTCAAGCACAAAAACACTCACATAGGTCACTGACACAAAGGTCAAAGTCAGCCAGACAGACAGACAGTCTCCAGTTCCAGGTAAAGATAGATGATAAACAGTGGAATACAGCGCTACAGTGACCTTTATTTAAAGACATTACTAACCATAATACTCCACGTTACCCCAGCCAGTAACTGTACCCATCTGTCCGTCTGCCAAACGCTGGCCGTAGGTCGGAAGACACACTGGCTGGATATAATCTAAAAGAGCACAATAGAAAGTGTCAACCGTGTGAAAGAGATTCACACTCAGTCAAATGCAATACTTGGATGAACACTAAAAGGGATGAGGAGTAATTAATTTCTTTCCATTTACATTAAGAAACATTGTCAAAACCAAATCCAACTTATTCCCTACAACACTTTGGTTAAATTTTAAGCCAAAAAAGGACAAGAAAGGAAAAATGGTGGATTTGAGGAAAAGGTTTGTCCTTCTGGAAAGTTCTGCAGGTATTGTCTTTTGTTTTGACTCAAGGTCCCGTGGAAATAGAGGAGCTTTGTTCCCAGGACGAGCAACCTGAGACCTGAGGGAGGTTTTACTATAATGCTGTGTTCACTCCGACAGACCTGTAACATACCAGTAGCTAATGAAAAACACCTCAAAACAGACTCCAGTCAAAGCGCTGCCAGTAAACATTTGCCACTGATACACAGAACCTATAAGGGAAAACTTTGAATTAAATTCCTTCTGATTAAAATGCTACAAAAATTTGTTTTTGGTCAAACTGAAAAAGTATAATAACAGCCAAACACAATCTAAATAGAGAGTGACTGACTTTTTTCAGGAAAACGTATGAACCTAACACTCTTTGTGAGTTCAAATTGCTTTTCAAGAGTTCACACTTAGCTGATGATTGATAATAAAGTGTGTTTGGCATGCCGTCCAGGGAGAGAGAGCCCTGAGCTCAGAAGATGAACCTTTTGAAGGGAGAGAGGGGAGTTTGAGCTCAGGTAGGTCTCGACAGCTCCCCAGGTTTATGTAGGACCTAAGACGAGTTATAGGGATTGCCATGGAAGGATAAACTGTGGACTGAAAGGCATAGGTAGGAGCCTGGCTAAGAGGTCATCTATAGTGGCAATTTGGTTTAGTCTATTTACTTATGATGCATGTCTTTGGACTGGGAGAGAACCAGGGAAAACCCACCCGAGCACAGGGAGAACACGTAAACTCCGCACAGAAACATCGACTGGCCTAGTGAGGACTTGAACCAGTGATGTTTTTGCTGTGAGGCAACAATGCGAACCACTGAGCTGCTGTGCCGCCCTAACTACAAAAAGGGAGGAGGTGAAGGGTGGAAGGGGGCATTCTTCAAGACGAAGGGCCCTATCATACACCCGGCGCAACATGGCGCAAGACGTATTTGGAGTGATTTGTTGCTATTTTAAGACAAACGCAACTTTAATTTGCATGTTTTGTGCCACGCTGTTTAAATACCAAATCCATTTGCACCACTTTGTGGACTCATGAGTGTGCTGGTCTAGAAAGGAGGTGTGTTAAGGCGCATTGTTGACATGTTGCTATTTTGAGGAACTGAAATAGACCATACCTGCCAACACTCCCGTTTTTCCCGGGAGTCTCCCGTATTTCAGACGTATTTTTCTCCCGTATTGTTTTGTCTCCCGGAAAACTCCTGGATTTCCCTCCACCCCTAACTCCTTAGCTTTTAGGTACAGTCTGGCCTGAAACCTGGTACATGTGCGCATGCTCGTCAGTCAGCGCGCACCCCTCCCAGCTCTACAGTTCGCGCGCACCATCGCCACCTACTGTTGAGGAATCAATATTCCCAATGTGCCAGAATGTGTCAGAGTGGTTGTTACAAAATCATTTGTGTCTTTGTATAGCTTTACAGCTGCTATGTAACGATGCATGCGTCATCCGTATAGGGAGGTAATGACTAACCGGTTTCACTATGAACCGTGTTTTAATTCGTCACGGTTAATTAACCATAAAGGTTTCTCAACACCGTGTATCTGCATGGAACAAAACTGCGGCAACTAAACAAAGTTATGCCAACTGTGTGCTAGTTTAAAGTTCTGAGCTTGTACACCGAGACTAATAACCATGCACACTGGATTAACTTTGACTGAGGCTATAACTAAGGCAAGTTCATTATTTACAATGGAGGGAGGCGCACGCGAGGCAACGCGCTCACTTTCCAGCCGCACCTAGTTGAGATGACAGGGAGCTTCTGTGATCGCGGGAAATGCAAACGGCTGAAGTTTAAGGAAGACGCAATGAAAAGTACACAGGTTTGCAAACCCACCTAAAGTTACAAACAATGGCGCCGATGAGAGAAATCATGTGGTGAATGTTGATCCGCCAGCCGAGATCAATCGAGTGTTTTCGGAGAGACTGCTGAAAGACTCGGTGGATCAGCTGTTTTTATTGGCTTGAATCTCGATACGTTGCATTCACTGCCTGTTCAGTGCAAATGGCCGCTAAATGTAAAATCTCTGTTGTTCATTCAAAGGAAGACAATGAAGGCTCTTGTGTTGAGCCCAATGAGCCTTACACCCAAAAATAGAGCAAGGTTGTTTCTTTGGTGACATCGCTTTGACTCACACGCTGAAAATGGCGGACCTAAAACAACAAACCGAGGGTGTGGTAATGCGCGCCTGTCAATCAATATTGGTGGGCGGGGGGACCGCACTCCTACGTCAAAACTGCTCCAATTGGTCCATCGTGTTTATGTTGTTAAATTGAAAAAAAGGACTGGGTGTGTTTATATCACCCCAATAGGACGGTCTATACACTATACCTACACACACGTCTGTCCAAACAGCTTGAAAAGTAGATTTTTCACCATAGGTGCCCTTTAATACACACAGAATGTACAGCAATACACAAATATCTTTATATATGAAAAACATAGGATTAAAACGTTACAAAATTATTATTTACTACATAAATATAAAAACCACAACCTCCATACCTTCACCTCGGGCATGCACCTATAATAAATAATATCATTATTTATTATATGTATTGTACTATCAGAATTTCAAAATCACTCTGGCAATAAATTGACTCGGGTTTCTTTGCATTTAAAGATGTTTACTGAATTTTCAAACAGCATAACGATAAACTCCGTTCAAAAGACTGTGTTGCTCCATCTTTCTTTCTTTCACTTTATCAATATCGTAATTTAATTTAAACAGTCCAGTAAGGTCGAGGGGTAGGAGTAGGGGTGAAATTAACAAATGTACACAACTAAACATATCAACATATGTAAACTGTACATGAATTACAGCAGTATTAATAAATTATATTAAATCAAATTATGGCTCTTACAAGCTTATTTATATTTGCTTTTATTAAAACAAGTTTAGATTTGTCCACCTATCGGGTTTTGGAGATGTGTGCATCACCATATGGGGCATAAGAATACAACGTGTGCTTGGACATAACTGAAATGAATTTAGAAATAGTTTTGAAACAAATCTTTACACTTAACCAACAAAACAGTGTATTCAGAGTGTATAAAGTGGATTCGGACACGCCCTTAATTCTTTTGCATCATGCGCTTTAAACTTTGGGCCTAGATCGATGAAGTAGAGCCCGAAGTTAACCAAGGTAAAAAACTGTGGTGATTTATAGTGTGTTATGGTTCATCTGATTGGTTAGTTAATGAGGGACCACCTGTGGTCAATCATAAGCATGTTCTCCTCTCGAAATTAGTTTAAAACTTTACTTTTGAAAATATCTATTTGCATTAATTCACCTTATTTGTGAAACAATCATACACTCTCAGAAATAAAGTTACACAATCTGTCACTGCGGTGGTACCTTTTCAAAAGGTACAAATTTGTACCTAAAAGGTCCATATATAGTTTTTTCCCTTATTAGAGTGCATGATCTTGTATATTTGTCTTTATGTCAAATATTCATTTTGCTGTGGGCACTCTTTATGCAT
The DNA here is from genome assembly GCA_903798195.1 of Danio kyathit. Classification (NCBI taxonomy): domain Eukaryota; kingdom Metazoa; phylum Chordata; class Actinopteri; order Cypriniformes; family Danionidae; genus Danio; species Danio kyathit. Next base: position 56,821,428 of record LR812534.1, read on the forward strand.
TTACAGTCATGTTTTCACCTGGTATTAAGATTATCACAAGTGGACAACAGTAAATGCAGGGGTAAATTGGCTCTGAAAATGTTTTCAATTGGATTGTATCTTGTGGTTAAATGCAATCAAAAAGCCCCATGAGTTTTGCAGAAAGAAAAGGTGCTTCTTTCTTTATTTTTTGCATTGTCGTCTCCTTTTGCATTCATATGTTAAATCTTTATGCTTATGTAAGGAATACTTGATGATGAGATATGGAATTATCACACTGTGGCCAATAAACCGTGGGAGAGCTAGGAATTTTTTAATAATTCAATGGACAGAAGTCAATAATTCTGCTTCTACTACTGTTACCACACTTAAAAACACTGGGTCTGATTTATACAATTTGCATTGTTGATGTAAATGTATTTGAATTTATTAATGTAAATGTATTTGTATACATGTAAATGTATTTAGTAATGATTATGCCTCATATGATGATTTAAAGTGGTTCAATTAAGTCAATATTTAAGTTAAATATGTTTACTTAGAGTTTACTTACAGCTCTACACATTCTTCCATCAAGTTTATTTTTATAGGTCACAACGAGTTCCACTCGTGTTTTGTGCATATGTTATGTTTATAAATGAGACCCACTGTTCAGATTTTGTATATCAAAACATTTGTCGGGTTTTTTTGTCCTTTTTGTGCTCTACTGTCTAGTTTCTTACTCTTATTGAAAGCCTTTTTACTTCGTTTTCGCTATTGTTTATTGTAGGTTGTAAAATAACTGCAATAATAAATCTGAATAATTATTTAGTCTAGTGATATGGGACTGTAATGTGATTTAAAACCTGCATGGAGCTACTTTAGCCATGCATTTATCTGAAAAAAATCTTAGAACGCTCATCAGCAAATCAGAATCAAGCATTCAACACACACGTAGTATAATTCACAATATTACATTATTTAAAGATTTAAAAAAATACACTGCACAACCCCATATTATGTGTTTAAAACTCACCAGTGAACTGCAGAGGTTTTGTTAATGAGAGGACTGCAATGTCCCGACTGTTATCATCGACATTAGCGTCGACGAACGGCAGGTAACTGCTGTGGTAGACGACCGTCTTCACCTCAGCAATCACAACGTTCTTACGGATGGGAGTATTGTAGATCGAGCCCATCAGAACCCGCCAGCGGGATGCGTGACGATACCTCCTAAGAATACAGACCCGAGAGTGAGATCGCACAAATTTTTTCACTTACCTTAAAAAATTAGTAAATCCAACAAATAATTTTTTCAGTGTACTTTCATTTAGCAAGTATGTAATAAATTGATCAAGTGTGACAGTATAATATCACATTTTATAACCTGATTTAGGATGCTTACTAGCATTTTAAAGCACTTTTCTGACATAATGTAATGTCTTCTAGTATTTTTAGATCATTTCTAACAATTTAACATGTTGCTTTACCATCATTCCAATGTTTATGTTATATCTAAAATGTAGTTTGTTGATGGCGTTTATAAGTGCATTTTTAAATATTTTAATGTGTGTAACATAATGCATAGTGCTTATAGCATTTAAGCCAATTTCTAATATCATTTAACATGCAATTAGCATTTTATTGCATTTTATAACATACAGTATGTTCATAGCATGTTTGTTTTAGCATAATTGAGCACACTGATACAGTATTTCAACACATTTCAGACATAATTTTGATAGACTCTTAAGAAGAAAAGGCACAAAAGCTGGTACTAGTACATTTTGCTCTGTTGTTTATATCATAGTGTCCAAAAATACATTGATTACAGTAATACTTTTTTTATAATTTATATGACTGCAAAAATCACACACCATTCTAGCAGATTTTTATAAAAAAAAATTATGTTGGACCTGTATTAATTAGTTTTTGAAAAGTGTTTTATGTTTTATTAATATTATAAATATAATTTATATATAAAATTATTAAATATAAATAGTTTCTACATTTTTAATTAAATAGTTGCCCCTGAAGTTCTAAATAAAGTGAGAAAAATTGTCACACATAAATAAGTAAAATTCTGAGTATATACTTTGTATTTAAAAAAACTGTCACGTCACCATTTTTTTCAGAAAACATATTTCTAAAGGTGCCATTGACTTCCAAAATTTCCTCGGATGTTGGTAGCAACCAAAGAAATCCATATATGCAAAGAAAACAAATCGAATCAGACATACTGTGAAAATTTCCTTGCTCTGTTAAACATCATTTGGGAAATATTTAAAAAAGAAAAAAATTTAAAGAGGGGCTAATAATTCTGACTTCAGCTGTATGTATGTATGCATGTATGTGTATATATATATATATATATATATATATATATATATATATATATATATATATATATATATATATATATATATATATATATATATATATATATATATATATATATATATATATACATACACATATACTTCAACTGTATGTGTGTGTGTGTGTGTGTGTGTGTGTGTGTGTATATATATATATATATATATATATATATATATATATATATATATATATATATATATATATATATATATATATACACACAGTTGAAGTCGGAATTATTAGCCCCCCTGTTTATTTTTTTCCCTAATTTCTGTTTAACGGAGAATATTTTTTTTCAGCACATTTCTAAACATAATAGTTTTAATAACTCATTTCTAATAACTGATTTATTTTATCTTTGCCATTATGACAGTAAATAATATTTTACTAGCTATATTTCAAGACACTTCTACACAGCTTAAAGTGACATTTAAAGGCTTAACTAGGTTTATTAGGTTAACTAGGCAGGTTAGGGTAATTAGGCAATTTATTGCATAATGAAGGTTTGTTCTGTAGACTATCGAAAAAAATATATAGCATAAAGGGGCTAATAATTTTGACCTTTAAAATGTTTTTTTTTTTTTTAAATTAAGAACTGCTTTTATTCTAGCCAAAATAAAACAAATGAGACTTTCTCCAGAAGAAAAAATATTATCAGACAAACTGTCAAAAAATTTCCTTGCTCTGTTACACATCATCTGGGAAATATTAAAAAATAAATAAAAAATCAAAGGGGGGCTAATAATTCTGACTTCAACTGTATATATAATCGTTATCAGGATAGGATAACTAAAACTCAAAAAATGACTTTTGCTGCTTGTCAAACTACTTATTCAAAATGAGTTGAAACAACACAATTTATTTACATTACAATTCGTATGTTTTTTTGGGGCACAACTTAATTGTTGTACGTTCAATCTAATTAAATTTGTAAAAACAATTAAGTTAACTTAATTGATTTGTGTCGTAATGAAATGAAGGGATTGTGTGGAACACAGCATTTTTTACAGTGTATATTGTGATATGAGATAATGGTCATAACACCCAGCCCAACTTGCTCTAATTGCCCAACTGCTTCTAAAATATATTTAATTTTGGAAGATTTAAATAAGCTAAAAAATTTGTTGCAGTGCTTGCAGTTGTGTTTTTTTTTTTTTTTTTTTTTTTTTGAGATCTATAGACATCTTCATAAAATGTAGCAAAACATTTATTTATATCAATTTGGTCATTTATTAGATTGCCACTATTCGATCTGATGGAATGTATAGCACGCGATGCATGCCTCAACTGACGAGCAAGCAACTTTTGTGGCTCCTAATTCAAAATATTTTTTTTTTAACTTGGTTAAGCATTTTGATTACATCCTTCAACATAAGTGTATTATATTCATATTTTACTTTTACAATTTTGTTAAGAGTTTCCGTCTTTGGAGTTTCTCTATATTCCCTTTCTAGTTGTGCTAAAATGTCCTCAAGTTCTTTTAATTTACCCTTTTCATGTTTCTTTTCACCTATTTCATATGCTATTATGTTTCCCCTTAATACAGCTTTCATAGATTCCCATAAAGTTGCATCGTTAACATTGCCTTTGTCATTAGTAGAAATGAAAAAAAATCTATTTTCTCCCTAATATAATCACAGAAGTGTGTCTTTTAATAAGTTGTTGTTTATTCGCCATGTATATTCTCCCTTGATTACACCCAGATTTAAATCCAATGAATGTGGGGAGTGGTGTGATATAACCATATTATGATATTTTGAATTAACAGCTTTAGATATTAATTTAGAATCAATTAAAAAATAATCAATTCTCAAATAAGATTTATGTACTGAAGAGAAAAAAGAAATAATCTCTGTGAGAAGGGTGGAGTACTCTCCAGATATCTACTCTATTGAGATTCTTAATATAATTATTAATAGTTGCACAAGACTTAGATATAATAAGCTGACTTGGTTGCCTATCAATAGTTGGATCAAATACACAATTAAAGTCTCCTCCAATAATTACATTTGTGTCTTGTAGATTCGGCATAGCTTCAATTACTTCAGTAAAAAATGCTGGATCATCAAAATTCGGTCCATATAAGTTAACTAGTGTTATTGACATCTGGTTAATTATCCCCTGTACTATAAGGAACCTATCATTTTGATCTAAAATAGTTTGTTTATGTATAAACGGAAAAGTTTTTTTCTAATAAGGATAGCAACCCCTTGAAGCTTTTGTTGTAAAGTTAGATTAATAAATTTGGGAAGCCCAAGCAGGCCAAAGCCATCTTTACGCCAACTTTTTCAGATGTGTTTCCTGAAGAAAATGTATATCTGCTTTAAATGTCTTCATATGTGCAAATACTTTCGCCCTTTTTAGCTTGGTATTCAAACCGCTTACATTCCAACTTAAAAATCGGACCAACCCCTCAGGTGAATTACTCAGTTTTGTTGTCATTCAATAAATGCTTCGAAAAGTGCCATAGAAAAACATAAACTATATACTATTAAATAAGATATTTGACATTGCAATTGCATAGTCCCTCACAGAACTTAAAGAACATATCCCCATATCACCCCCAAGTCTTTTACTCTCCTCTTCTTCACTTAAACCTAACATCAAAATGTTTTTTTGTTCCCATCATGCGACGTTAGACCACTGGAAGCATATTTATGCTTTATCTGACCACCCCTTTTACCTATTAGTAAGAATTTTTTTTTAAATAAAAATACATCTTCCTATGAATTCTGTAACAAACCAGTCTGATAGCATGTAAATGTCCAGTTTGCATACTTCTGCACCAAAAAACATTGATATAACTAAACAGCATGTTTCTAAGATACATTTAGTACGTTACAACCTTGCTTAGGCCATTTTAACATGTTCTGACTTGCTTTAATACAAATCGTCAGTAGTAAAACTAATAGTGAAATGTGTCACTTACTCAGGAAAGCAGTGTGCAGCACTGATGATCCAGCGGTCTGAAATGATGGATCCGCCACACTGATGAACGCCATCATACTGTAAGCTGACCTGCCACGGCCATGAGCCCTGCCGAGCATCCACCCCTCCCACGATCCGCTCTTCAGGCAGCATTCGGCGACCACAGTCTACAGAGAGTCAACACATCAGGCATTTGCGGTACAGAAATATTCAAAATGTTACAAACAATGACAACTTACCCTGACAGATCACCTCAAGAATCTGCCCTTTGTCACATTTACTGAAACAGAAATTAAATATCAGAATGTATCAGAGAGCTGGGCTGATGTTCAACTTTTTGTGTTGCTTTTTTGTTCGTCAGACTGCAATCTGACTCACTGTTAAAGGGCACCTACAGTATGATGAAAATCATCTTTTGTAAGCTGTTTGGACAGAACTGTGTGTAAGTATAGTGTGTCCACAGTCATATTGGAGTGATGGAAACACAATAAGTCTCTTTTTTTAAATTTCCTGACGTTAAAATAGGATCCCCTATTTTGAGGCCTACCACAACGTGTTGTAGGAATGCGGTTTTCCTGCCCACCGAATTGATCGACATCCACGTATTAACATGTCTCAGTAGTAACGCGTATAATCATATCCACAAGAAAGGATGTACGCAAATGCAACTAGGATTAAAAGATCTATTCAGCTCTCTGTGATCATCTGCACCTCAAGAATCAATTTTACAAGTTTAAAGTGATTTTAAAACAGTGCATGTTTGTAATAAAGTCAGTAAAATCACTGTAATACATCACCACAGCCGCATAGTGTCAGTACAATTATAAAAGAAGAAGCTTCAATCCCGGTTTGTGGACATTAAATAGGTTTATTTTGTAAAGTGCTTAACTAGGTGTGCGTGAACTTTATAACGAGATTGTGTGTGACTCATCGTTGCAGAAAGGCTTGAATTAACTCCACAACAAGTACATCAAATGACCTTTGGGAAAGTTCTTACTGTAGTAAGAAAGATCTGCTTCATTCTTGTCTTTCACTGTACTGTTTATCTATGTGAGACGCAGCAGGTGAAGGCTACATCCATCAGAACGATCTCTACAGCACTGACACGCACGTAGGGAACAGTGGGGTGTGAGAACCAGCTCATTTCCATTAAAGGCACAGCCAACAAAAACAGCTACAGTGCCCTAACAACTCAAATTTCCCAGAAAGGTATAATAAATAATCTGAAGGGTATTTTGAGCTGAAACTTTAGACATATTCTGGAGACACAAAAGACTTATCTTAAATCTTGAAAAAGGGGTAAAATAGGTGCCCTTTAAAGGTGATTCGCTAGCTGAAACCATGTGAAATTGCAGTGTTAACTAAACCAATGGTATAGGTTTGAGACCGAACAATTTGTTTGTCTAAATATGGTCATATGATCGAAATTATGACATAATTATGTTTTTTTGGGGGTTGTAAATAATAAAGCAAAACCAGAAATAATATGAAATAATATTGCTATTTAAAATAACGTGTATTAGTGTTGGATAATGCATTTACTAACATGAACAAACAAATGAACATACATTGTTTTGAACATGCAAATGTATTTTGAATACATTTATTACAGTATTTATTGATCTTTGCTAACGTTAATTCAAATAAAGTGTTAAATTGTTAGTCCATGTTAACTCCCAGTGTGTTAACTCATGTTAACAAGCATGAATTTGTATTTTAATAATGCATTAGTGAATGCTAAATTGTGGTTAATAAATGCTGTTTCATTATTAGCTCATGCTAGTAAATACATTAACATTAAACTAATGAGAAGTGTGACCAAAATAAACAGTTTTTATTGTACTGAAATTAGCTCAGTTTATGAATATTAATGATCAACAACAACGAGTTATCATTAATTATTAATATTCTGAATTAACTTATAGTTAACTTGACTAAATAAATATAACAATGACTGAGCGCACTCTGTAATTATTTATTTATTTAGAAAGGGAATTATAACTACAGGGCGATGCAGTGGCGCAGTAGGTAGTGCTGTCGCCTCACAGCAAGAACGTCGCTGGGTTGCAGGTTCGAACTTCGGCTGGGCTGGGTCAGTTGGCGTTTCTCCCTGCATGTTCTCCCTGCATTCGCGTGGGTTTCCTCCGGGTGCTCCGGTTTCCCCCACAGTCCAAAGACATGCGGTACAGGTGAATTGGGTAGGCTAAATTGTCCGTAGTGTATGTGTGTGAATGAGTGTGTGGATGTTCCCAGAGATGGGTTGCGGCTGGAAGGGCATCCGCTGCGTAAAATCGTGCTGGATAAGTCGGCGGTTCATTCCGCTGTGGTGACCCCTTTTTTTAATAAAGGGACTAAGCCGACAAGAAAATGAATGAATGAATGAATTATAACTACTTCTTGTGCAGTAGATGAATAGTTTAGCAGTTTGATAAACTGTTTTTTAGCTTGTAGCAAAATCTATCGTTAAAGAGACCTTTTCTGTGAGGCAAAACAAAGACAATCCAACGTGGTTATAGCATGATTTATTGACTAGTCTAACATATAACAAACAACGTACAAAACATAACAGCAAAAACAGAGAAAAGAAAGCAAGGAAATAAGGAGTTTAGATAAAAGAATGGCAACTCTCACTCAGTTCCACACAACTATTAAGGACCACCATGATCATAAAAACACCTTTTTGAAAGGGGCACAACTTTAACGCACGACTAAATACCTGTTTGTCTTTCACTCATTGTGGGAGTTTCTCTGATGTGTGGAAGATAGAGTCTTTTAAGTAGTCCTTTCTTGATGCGTGGAGCAAATCGGAGGATACGCGAGACGCAAAATTTAAACTGAGTTTAATTTGCCGGAAAATAAGAAAACGTGGACTCAGGCGAATCACGTGGGTACAGAAACGCGTTCTGCCCCCTCAGGGGCCGTTCTGTGTAGAGCTTCTTTTTGGGACCTTTCCCAAAAGATATTAAGACAATGTACAAGAGGCATCATTGTGGGAAAAACATACTTCTCTGCGTTTATTTACAGTACATTTGAGAAGTTATTGACAAGTCAGAATTTGGCAGGCGTATGAATAATGTTGTGCCGATGTTGGGGCGTAGATGGGCTTTAAACATGGGTCAGGTCACACCCATTTTCTACTGGCTGACCAATGGTTTCATGGCAAGGTTTTAAGCGGGAGATTTTCTTTATCTCTGGAACACTCATATGCATAATGAGGATCCTCCCTGAACATACAGATGGACTTTAACTCTGAGCATTAAAGAATGCAAGTCGTATAAGTTATTATCATGCACTCGGCATCATGTGTTGTAAAATGGCAGGAGAAACGTAATGATACTAAACACGACACTCTAAACACACATTAGATAGCATCTAGACATTTGTATACTATATACTATTTTAACTACTTTTGCTATAGGGCAGAGCATATTGACTGCAAACACACATTACATATCATTTGGAGTGAGTTTTGAGTTCTAATAGTTCTTTTCTTTGAATCTGGAGGGGGTTTTGGAATGTGATTGGGTTTGCGGAGGAGGGAATTTACTCCCTATTTCCCTCCTTTTTGCCGTCTGCAACATAGATTAAACAGCAGCAATGGGTCCCCAGCATCCAATAAGCATCCTGAGGTGTCATGCACAGCAAACTTTGATGCCAGACACCCTGGTACCTATGGTCATGAATGTCACACCAATAGGAAATATGGTATTTAGGGGGATTCCAGTTCTTCAGCTGCGGCCCATATGTAACACTATATTAATATATTTTAAAATTCAGTTCATTCACTTAATGTCGAAGCTGAATTTTCAGATTCATTACTCCAATTTTCAGTGTCACATGATCATTCACAAATTATGTTAGCATAATGATATGAAGTTAAATTTTCCAGGTGGTGCTTCATACAGTCAAGCCCCAAATTATTTATAATATCTAACGTTACTTTTATTTAACCAGCAAGTAGTTTTTTTGACCGGAAATGACACAGACTTCTCCCAAAAGATAATAAGACAACGTACAAGAGGCATCATTGTGGGGAAAAAATATTTCTCTGCTTTTATTTACATTTGAGAAGTTATTGACAAGTCAGAATTTGCCAGGGGTATGAATAATTTTGGGCTTGACAGTATATATTATTTAGTTGTACGAAACGACGATATCTTACCAAGGATAGAGCGCTGTTTTTATCTTCTTCCCATACGTTAACTCACTCTCCTTTACACAGAAAAAATCTCGGTCCCCACCACTCTCAGGAGCACACGTCACTGAGTAATTTACTGCTCTGAATAGAAAGAAAATGACTAATTTACCTACAAATTAATATGTAGGTAAAACAATAATGAGCTTCACTTATTAATTTAATCCGGACTTTCTTGAATGATTGTCAGTATACATGAGGCTTGTTACCTGACGAAGCCCATCTCCTCGCAGGTGATGTTGGCGATGAGCTGGTTGACACTGGATGAGCAAACATATTTCCACCGCCACTGTGTGGAGTCAAACACTCTCAGCCTCTGGTCTGCTGCGCTTACCTGCACTGCAGGACAAAATCAGCACTGTGAGCATCTTCATACTGTTTTAAATGATCTTATGCATTTTCTATGATTCATGGCAAAACAATATGCGCATTTACAGTTGAAGCTGAAATTATTTGCCTCCTAATTTCTTGCAAAATAAGTTGAATGATATTATGTACTGTAATCATGGAAAAGACTAAAGAAATTAGTTATTAGATATTAGTTATTAAAATCATTATGTTTCAAATGTGTTTAAAAAATCTCTAATTTAAGCACCCCTTGGAAAATATTTTTAAAGTGACTTAAAATTTCACAACAGGTCTAATTCTTTAGAATTCAACTGTATATACCAGGGCTATTCAATTAGTTGGTCATGGGGGCCAGTTCATGAAAAGCATCCCAAATATAGAGCCGGAGGGATATGACTTGCAAGAAGAGTGATGACACAACAGCATATAAGAGCCCATATGTTGCATTTTTGCCCATATTGGATTTTTCTACAATAATAGGTTAATATATTGTATTTTGAAACCGCATAATATCAGTGCATTGTACAAAAGGCTTTTTTACAAACATATTCAAATGTTGTATTTCAAAGCACAACAAAAGCAGTGCACTGCTCAAGTAGGCTTCTTCTACATTCAGACACATTCATATGTTATGTTTTGAACTGCATAACAATTAGGGATGCAACAATTATAGATTTTGGCTGTACGATTATAGTCTGAAGAATATATGGTTTCACGGTTATCACATCTAATGTAAATTTAAGCTTCATATTAGGTAAGTATTTGAATTAACTGTTGTTATCATCTGCGTTCATACATGCATAATCATTTTAATCATTTGTAATAATTATTCTAACATATATTTTGTTTACATTGCTACAGCGTGAGATGTTTTCTACTGGGCGTCGCTCCGCTTGCGCACACATATTGGCATATATTCTTACACTGGAAATAAACTTGACGCGATATGTAAACGGCCCGCTGCTATACTGTATTTAATCCAGCATGCTTGCGTATTAGTCTTGGTGTATAAACTCGGAACATTAAACTAGCGCACAGGTGGCATAACTTTTAGTTGCAGCAGTTTTGTTCCCCTTCGGGAGGGGAACTTCAATGCTATGTGGAAAAACTTCCACTATGGGGATTTCGTCAGAATCCAATCATCTGAAAGAGTATAAAAACGGGCCAATGAAATGCCAATGAGTTGGCAGCGTCAGCGTGCACAGCTGTCTTGAATGACAATCAGCCTGGCATAAAAGGCTAGCATGTGCTCAGCAACGCCATCCTTTTCGCTTTCAGAGCCTTTCACAAGCTTCTGAGAGAGTTGCTGAGGGTTCTCCAACCTGTCTGTACAGAGAGAGAGATTGAGAGCTGTTCTCCCGGTCCAGAGTGCGTTTACGCTGCGGCAGACGGTCGAGCTGGGTCTTCTCTCCCTTGCCTGGCGTCCTTTGGGTCCGGTCCTCAAACTGAGCGGTTTGTATAGGAAGCAAGCTTCCCTAAAAGAGCAACACGGTCGTGCAGTGCGTCTTTTTAAAGATGTCGCTCCGACCGTGCGTTTCTGGATGTGGTGGTTCCCTGTCCTCGGATGATGGGCACGAGCACTGCGTGGCATGTCTGGGGGTCCAGCATGTCAATGCGGTGCTCGCGGGCAGTGCATGCCGTCATTGCGACGTCATGTCTGTTGCGCAGCTAAGATCGCGGCTCGCTCTTGTAAAAGGGCGACCCACCCCAGTTGTCCCCCGCTCTGCGGTTGGCACTCGGGCAGATCTGAGGGTTACGGTGGGAGCTAATCCGCCGCCTTCGGGCTCGCGGACCTCTCATTCCTCAGCGCGCTCCATCCAAGCTTCGAGTGAAGGAAGCGGTCCATCTTCACGGATGGTCGCCCTTTCACTCGATGACACCGAGGACCAGATGTCCATCAATGCATCGGAGGGTGGGCTATCATTATCCGACGAGGATCCGAACCCGCTCCCTCCCTCCGGGGTTGTGAGCGTGGCTTCGGATCCAGAAGCGGATATGCTGGCCGTGCTTTCCCGGGCTGCTTCGGCCGTGGGTTTGGAGATGGTTTATCCCCCAGCCCCGCGGCCGGACCGACTAGATGGGTGCTACGTGGAGGACAAAAAGGCGAAGCCTTCTAAGCCTCCCGTCCCCTTCTTCCCGGAAGTGCACAGTAGGCTCACGCAGTCTTGGAGGGCACCTTTCTCTGCCCGATCTGCGTGCGCCTCCGCCCTCACCACCCTGGATGGGTGGAGCAGCCAGGGGGTACGAGGCGATTCCCCAGATTGAGCGCGCCATTGCGGTCAACCTATGTCCGCGTGGCGCCTCCTCCTGGAGGGGTCAGCCCCGTCTCCCGTCCAAGGCTTGTAGGTTATCTGCCTCCCTCGGAGCCAGAGCCTACAAAGCCGCGGGCCAGGCTGCTTCCGCCTTGCATGCTATGGCCACCTACCAGCGCTACCAAGCGCAGGCGCTGGCCCAGCTGCACGAGGGGGTTCCGACCCAGGCCTGCTCCATGAGCTCCGCACCGCAACCGACTATGCTCTGCGTACCACCAAGTCGGCTGCGTGTGCCCTGGGAAGGTCGATGGCCACATTAGTGGTCCAGGAACGCACCTCTGGCTAAACCTGGCAGATATGCGCGATGTTTGACAAAGTCCGTTCTTGACTCGCCATATCCCAGGCTGGCCTGTTTCGGCGACACCGTCGGTGAATTCACCCAGGAGTTCACGGCGGTGAAGGAGCAGTCGGATGCGATGGGGCAAAGTCATCTATCGGCGGGACCGTAAGACCGCTCCCCCCGCCGTACCATCCACCTCCGCTGGCTCCTCGCCGAGGGCGCCCGCCTGCGGCCACCAAGACCTGCCCTCGCGCCCCCCGCCTGCGCCTCCGGCCAAGCTGGCAGCGCCGAGCATCCCGCAGGCAGGCCAGCGCCCCCGCCCCAGGGCGCCGCTAAGTCCGGTAAACGGGACCGCGAAGCTTCCCTGAGACGGGCCATCCGGAGAGGAGGGAACTTGCTCTTTCCCCGGGAGGCCGGGCCCCACAAATAACACAACGGCGTTTTTCTCAACGCAACGCAAATTCCAAAGAAAGAGCATTTTTCCACCTCCCCGGATGTGACTGCCCGAACACTGCCAGCTGGGACGCTATGCCTTCCAACTCGCAGGATCGGTGCGTTTCGCCAGTGGCTCACGGAGCGCAAGAGAACGGTCTCCTTTCTCTTCCCCTCCTGACCACCCCTCCGGAGTATGGGTGCGAGACGAGAGTGAATCTCTCGCCTCCTGCTCTCCCGCGGGACCCCAGTGCTTCCCGGTTGAGCCCACCCACTCCGTGCTGCCCCACCGTTGGTACGTCAGCGATCGTGCGAATGAAGCCGCTAGCGATGGCTCTGCCTGCCTGGTTAGCGCGGGCCAGCCCATCGCGGTGGCTCATCCGCACGATCAGACTCGGCTACGCGATTCAGTTCGCGAAACGGCCTCCCAGGTACACGGGTGTGTATTTCACCAGGGTCAGCCCTGTGTCCGCCCCTGTCTTGCGAGAGGAGATTGCTGTCCTCCTGCCAAAGGATGCAATCGAGCCGGTCCCTCCAGCCGAGATGGAGCGCGGGTTCTACAGCCCGTACTTCATCGTACCCAAAAAGAGCGGTGGGCAACGACCAATCCTAGACCTGCGCGTTTTGAACCGTTGTCTTCACAAGCTGCGGTTCAGAATGCTCACGCAGAAACGCATCATCCGATGTGTTCGTCCTCAGGATTGGTTTGCAGCAATAGACCTGAAGGACGCGTATTTCCATGTTTCCATACTTCCACGCCACCGGCAGTTTCTGCGGTTTGCGTTCGAAGGCCGAGCATGGCAGTACAAAGTCCTCCCCTTCGGGCTCTCTCTGTCTCCGCGAGTTTTCACCAAGCTCGCGGAGGGTGCCTTAGCGCCCCTTCGACTCGCAGGCATACGCATACTCAATTATCTCGACGACTGGCTGATTTTAGCCAGCTCACGGGATCAATTGATTACGCACAGAGACAAGGTGCTCCGGCACCTCGACCTGTTGGGGTTTCAGGTCAACCGAGAAAAGAGCAAACTCGCACCCGTGCAGAGGATCTCTTTTCTCGGGTTGGAGCTGGACTCGGTCACCATGACGGCGCGCCTCTCACGATGCTGAACTGTCTGAGGGAGTTCGACAGAAAAAAGGTGGTCCCCCTGAAATTGTTTCAGAGGCTCCTGGGGCATATGGCATCCGCAGCTGCGGCCACGCCGCTCGGATTGCTCCATATGAGACCACTGCAGCATTGGCTTCACGATCGAGTCCCCAGACGCGCATGGCACGCGGGCACACACCGAGTGACTGTCACTGCGCTGTGTCGCCGCACCCTCAACCACTGGAGGGACCCCTCTTTCCTACGGGCCGGAGTGCCCCTGGGACAGGCGTCCAGGCATGTCGTCGTCTCGACGGATGCTTCCAGTACGGGTTGGGGGGCCGTGTGTTGCGGGCATGCGGCTGCGGACCTATGGAAGGGAACCCAGCTGCATTGGCATATCAATTGCCTAGAGCTGTTGGCAGTGTTGCTCGCCCTGCGCCGTTTTTTACCGGTGCTCAGAGGGTAACACGTACTGGTCAGGACGGACAGTACGGCGACGGTGGCGTATATCAACCGCATGGGGGGTATACGCTCCCGCCGCATGTCTCAGCTCGCTCGCCGTCTGCTCCTCTGGAGTCATACGCGGCTCAAATCGCTGCGTGCCATTCACATCCCAGGCGAGCTCAACCGTGCAGCCGACGGGCTCTCACGGCAGCTTCTAGTCTCGGGAGAATGGAGACTCCACCCCGAGTCTGTCCAGCTGATATGGGCGCACTTCGGGGAAGCCCAGGTCGACCTGTTTGCTTCCCCCCGAGAACGCTCATTGCCAATGGTTTTTCTCCCTGACCGAGGGTTCCCTCGGCACGGATGCACTGGCCCACAGCTGGCCTCGGGGCATGCGCAAATATGCGTTCCCCCCAGTGAGCCTACTCGCGCAGTTACTGTGCAAGGTCAGGGAGGACGAGGAGCAGGTCTTGCTAGTTGCGCCTCTCTGGCCCAACCGGACCTGGATTTCAGAACTCTCCCTCCTAGCGATAGCCCCCCCCCCCTGGCAGATCCCGTTGAGAGAGGACCTCCTCTCTCAGGGACAGGGCACCATCTGGCACCCTCGTCCAGATCTGTGGAACCTCCACGTGTGGTCATTAGACGCGAGGAAGACTTAGGTAACCTACCGGTGGCGGTGGTTAATACCATCACTCAGGCTAGAGCACCCTCTACGAGGCATGCCTACGCCCTGAAGTGGAGTCTATTCACTGAATGGTGTTCTTCTCGCCGAGAAGACCCCCGATCTTGCCAGATCAGTGTTGTGCTTTCTTTCCTTCAGGATAGGTTGGAGCGGAGGCTGTCGCCCTCCACACTGAAGGTTTACGTGGCCGCTATCTCCGCTCATCATGACGCGGTGGACGGCGGCACCGTGGGTAAGCATAACCTCGTCATCCGGTTCCTCAGAGGTGCGAGGCGAATATTCCCCCCCCGCCCCCCTCTTATGCCCTCTTGGGATCTCACTGTAGTGCTCACGAGCCTACGGGGAGATCCCTTCGAACCACTCGACTCAGTATCCTTGAGATTTCTGTCCCTGAAGACAGCTCTGCTGGTCGCGTTGGCTTCGATTAAGAGGGTAGGGGATCTGGAGGCATTTTCGGTCAGTGACTCGTGCCTGGAATTCGGGCCGGCCTACTCTCACGTTGTCCTGAGACCCCGGCCTGGATATGTGCCCAAGGTTCCTACCACACCGTTTAAGGACCAGGTAGTGAGCCTGCAAGCGCTGCCCCCGGAGGAGGCAGACCCAGCCCTTCATTGCTGTGTCCTGTCCGCGCTTTGCGGACTTATGTGGACCGTACTCAGAGTTTTAGATCCTCTGAACAGCTCTTTGTCTGTTATGGTGGTCGGCAGAAGGAGAAGTGCCGTATCTAAACAGAGGTTGGCCCACTGGATAGTGGATGCCATCTCCCTCGCTTACCTGAGCCAGGGCGAGCCGTGTCCCCCAGGAGTTAGAGCACACTCCACTCGGAGCGTTGCCTCCTCTTGGGCGTTAGCACGCGGCGCCTCTCTTACAGACATCTGTAGAGCTGCGGGCTGGGCGACACCTAATACATTTGCTAGATTTTACAATCTTCGAGTGGAGCCGGTCTCCTCAAGGGTGTTGGGAAACCCCGAGTCATGAGGAAAATCGGTAGGTGTTGTAAACGCTTGCTGCGCCTCTCTCTCTAACACAGAGATCCGTGCGCCTTTTTTACTTTGCCAGTCGAGTTCCCCGCTTGGCGAACCCTGCAGAGTTCCTCCGAGGCCCCCACCACCTGACTCAGCGGAGGAGTCAGGCGATGGCCCGTTACGTTGTAGGTATGCCCGCTGGTCATCCCGTGTTCTGGGTATAGGTGCCTGCTATGCGTGATCCCCGCTGGCGATCCCATATGCTCACTCAGCCACGATGTAGTTCCCCCCCTCCGGGGCGGGCTCGTGTCTTCCCTCCCCGCTAACCATCTTCATATGTGCACTCCCCCTTCTCAGGGCTAGTCCATATGCTACTTGCCACCAGGTCTCCCCTCTCCGGGCAGCAGGTGGCCTCCGCAGCGTCCTCCCTATCGGGACTGAACGCTTTCCCAACGTACTGTCGTATCTAAAATTCCTAGAAACTAACTAGGTGTATCCTACGACTCCCCGAAAAGTATATCTAAACCAGAAAAGGTAAGTAAGGGCCAGGGGACACGTTGGAGGACTGTGTCTCCAGCGATGCAGGTGCGCTCGTACTACTGCGTGGCGCGCCCCTCACTGGAGACATGGTAAGGTTCTTTCGTTGTGGCGCTTTCCATAAATTTCCCCATAGTGGAAGTTTTTCCACATAGCATTGAAGTTCCCCTCCCGAAGGGGAACGCTCTGGTTACTAAAGTAACCCTCGTTCCCCGAGGGGGGGAACGGAAATGCTATGTTCCTTCGCCACAATGATTGTCCCTTAGCTGTTGAGTGTGAAAGCCTCTTCAGCTAGAAAAGGATGGCGTTGCTGAGCACATGCTAGCCTTTTATGCCAGGCTGATTGTCATTCAAGACAGCTGTGCACGCTGACGCTGCCAACTCATTGGCATTTCATTGGCCCGTTTTTATACTCTTTCAGATGATTGGATTCTGACGAAATCCCCATAGTGGAAGTTTTTCCACATAGCATTTCCGTTCCCCCCCTCGGGGAACGAGGGTTTACTTTAGTAACCAGAGCGTTCTGTGCAACAGAAACGCGGCTTTGAGAAGCCTTTAATATTAATTAAGTGTGACGAATTAAAGCACGGTTAATAGTGAAATCGGCTAATCGCTGCATCCCTAATTAAGATATCAGTGCATTGAACAAAAAGGCCTTTCTTACAAACATATCTAAATGTTTTCGGCTGCTCGTGCCACTCGATTAATGTCAGGTGACTCACGCTCTGCGCAGCGGGCGTTTTTCAACTGAACTAAATTTATTTTTGATGGTCACACTAGCCTATTTGAAGGGCCGGAACAAATTGCCTTGGGGTCCAAGTTTGGCCCGCGGGCCTCCAATTGAATAGCCCTGGTATATACAGATGCTGTATGTATCTAGAGTGTATATATACAGGAGAAAGTCTGATTTCTTTTAGTTTGGCTGGATACTAATCAAATAATCAAATAAAATCTTTTAAAAAATTTTAAAGCTGCCATGGTCAATATTATTGCCATTTTCACTGATTTTCTTAAATGAACTTTGCATTTGGGGATAATCCAGCACAGCTTTTTGATGATGAGCTGAACTCTCCTTCTAGTATTGGATGAACACAATATGTAGCATACTCCTTTTCCTTCTTAGGAGAAGAGAGGAGAACAAAGTATCACTGCTCGAATTGACTCCAAAATGTTTTGCATTTTTTCCGATTGGATTATTTAATGCGCATCAGACTCAGTGTGCAAGATTTGTGTACGTGACAAATTTTTAGGATATAAATACGAAAAAAACACATATGAAAATTTCGGACTTTAGTGTGCAAAGACCTTTAAACAGCACTTGGGAAATAGTTAAAAATATATGTTTCACAGGAGGGCTAATAATTTTTTCTGTACATATAGTTAGTCTATATATAAATTTTGCATCCTTTCCAAAAAAGGTAAAGGTAAAAATATATATATAATCACCACAAATATGTATAGGAAAAAAATAGTGTATACATGTAAATAATGCAACAATTTTTGTTATTAATAAAATAAAAGAAATCAATTATTAATGAAAATATGTGTAAATCAACGAAAGGTGACTATGAAACCATTTGTTGTATAGAAAATTTCTGTTCCAAACTAATGCAGATCTTTAAATATTTCTAAAGCACCACATCAGCTAATAAGAATGATTTCTCAGTGTTATAAATCATTCAAAAACTCAGTTTTAAATAAATCCAGTGTACAAAAGAGTATTCTTTGAAAAACAGATAATTTTATATTTGAACATAATTAAAAATGTACCGTGCCTACCATCAAATAATCCTGTATCTTCTGTTGTTCTAAGGTACGTGACTGAAACACAAACAAAAAAAAGAGTAATAAGTCTCTAGAGTGACTGCAGTATTCTGTTAAATCAGCAGATCCTACAAGCAAACGGGTCTCACCAAGGGCCCAGATGGCGGCTCCAAGCCCTCCCAGAATAATCAAGATCAGAGACACTGCAGCGACCACCCGCAACGGACTGAAGATGCTCATGCCTGGACGTCCTGGAGGTCATAAACCAAACAGGTCTTTCAATATGGGGACAAAGCATGCCTTTAACCGGTAAAGTGAGATTTAGTGAACCTTAAAATACATGCCTGTGGGCTAAACACATAAACCATGACAGGCTGATGAAAAGAACAGAACCATGAACAAGATCAATAGTCCAAAGTCATCAATTTCTCTCTGCTAAAGTAAACGCAGGACTAAATCTCAGTGCCATGATCATCTCTCTCTCTCTCTCTCTCTCTCTCTCTCTCTCTCTCTCTCTCTCTCTCTCTCTCTCTCTCTCTCTCTCCCTCTCTCTATTTATCTCTCTCTCTCCACACACACAGATCAGTGTCAGCATGTTCCTAGACGAATGCCAGAGATGTAACCATGTCAGTGGTGAGTGATCAGTGCCACAAAAACACTCATTTCCAGACATGCATGAGCTGAGCGTTCACTGTTTACATGCACTGATGATTGCTCAGTTATCATCTTTAATCACTCACACATATACATATAAATAAAAGACTTTGAAACATACTGTATATGACACATGTATCCTGCTTTGTAGATGTTTATCCTGAGCAAAGATCTTAATAATCTCACAAATGTGCTCTGTAGAATTCTCAATCAAACTACTACTGAAATAAATAAATAAATAAATTTGAATAAATAGATAAAAAACAAACAGTTTTCATTTGATACAAAATAATTATAGATTATTTTAAGCAATTACTAATGATACAACATTGTGATATTTCCATGTTTGGGGACGGTTTTCTCTAACTAACTAACTAACTAACTAACTAACGCTCTGGTTACTAAAGTAACCCTCGTTCCCCGAGGGGGGGAACGGAAATGCTATGTGGAAACTTCCACTATGGGGATTTCATTCAGAAAGCCAATCATCTGAAAGAGTATGTAAACGGGCCAATGAAATGCCAATGAGTTGGCAGCTTCAGCTTGCGCACCTGATGCTCGTTGCAATTAACTTGCTATATGAGCACAGAGCTAGCAAGCCAAAGCATCATTTTTTTAGCGGAAGAGACTTTTACCTCAACAGCTAAGGGGCAATTATCATGGCGAAGGAACATAGCATTTCCGTTCCCCCCCTCGGGGAACGAGGGTTACTTTAGTAACCAGAGCGTTCCCCTTCGGATAGGGAACTTCAATGCTATGTGGAAACTTCCACTATGGGGAAATGTTTGGAAAACGCCATAATGATTGAACCTTACCTTCGCCCCCGATGAGAGGTTTGCCAGGCAAAGAGCGTGAGCGCACCTGCGTCACCAGAGGCGCGGTCTTCCAACGTGTTCCCTGGCCCTTACTTATCCCACTTCAACAGAAGATTTACGGATTTAGATATATTTTTCGGGAGCCGCAAATGCGTCTAGAATAATTTCTAGGAATTTAATACGACAGTACGTTGGGAATGCGTGCAGTCCCGATAGGGAGGACGCTGCGGAGGCCACCTGCTACCCAAGTGGGGAGACTGGGGCAAATAGCATATGAACTAACCCTGAGAAGGGGGAGTAAGCATATGAAATTAGATGGTTAGCGGTGAGGGAAGACACGGGTCCGCCTGTGAGGGGGGACTGCACCGTGGCAGTATAAGCATATGGGATCGCCTAGTGGGGATCGCACATAGCAGGCACCTATACCCAGAACGCGGGCTGACCATCGGGCAGACCAGCAACGTAACGGGCCAGTGCCTGACTCCTCCGCTGAGTCAGGTGCTGGGGGCCTCGGAGGAATATCTGCAGGGTTCGCCAGCGGGGAACTTTTCTGACAGAGCGAAAAAGCGCACGTATCTCTGGGTTAGAGAGAATGGCGCAGCAAGCGTTTTACAACACCTAACCGAATTTCTCATTCACCGCGTGAGAAAATCGGCTCCCCTCAAGATTAATAAATCTTCTAATAGGTGTCGCCCAGCCCGCAGCTCTACAGTGTCTGTTAGAGAGGCGCCGCGTGCTAACGCCCAAAAGGATGCGCGCTTCGAGGAGCGCGCTCTCACTCTTGGGGGACGCGGCTCGCCCTGGCTCAGATGAGCGAGGGAGATGGCATTCAGAGTTCAGTGGGTATGTTCCAACCTCTGTTTGGATACGGCACTTCCCGTCTGCCGATCACCATAACAGATAAAGAGCTGAGTACGGTCCGTGTAATAGCAAAGTGCGAAGGACCAAATAAAGGGGCTGGGTCTGCCTCCTCCGTGGGCAGCGCTTGCAGGTTCACTACGTGGCTGAAAGAACGCTGTAGGAACCTAGGGCACCTAGGTGGGCCGGGGTCTCAGGGAAACGTGAGAGTGGGCCGACCCAAAACGTTGGCACATTTCGCTGACCGAAAATGCCTCCAGATACCCACCCATTTGGCCGATGCAAACGCGACCAGCAGAGCTGTCTACCTGGACAGAAATCTTAAAGATACTGAGTCGAGTGATCGAGCAGACCTCTCCTAAGAAAGATCTCCAAGTGGGTATGAGAGGGAAACAGGAAAATTAATATTCATGTCTCGCGCCTCTGGGAACTGGATGATGAGACGATACTTCCCAGCGCGCCGCCATCGCCGCATCCTTAGAGCGGGGATGATCGTAACGCCAACCCCTCAGAGCGGAGGGGACAGCCTTAGCTCCAGTCAACTGAAGGAGGATAGCATCACTCTGATCTGGCATGTTCAGGGTTCCTTCTCGGGGAAAAAGGTAACCACACAGCGAATAGACTCCACTTCAGGCGTGGGCATGCCTCGTAGAGGGTGCTCAGCCTGAGTGACAGTGTTAACCACCTAATCGGTAAGTCACCTAAGTCCTCCGCGCTCCATCTATGAACCGTACGTGAAGCATAGATCTGGGCGCGGGTGCCAAACGGTGCCTGTCCCCTGTTCCCAGGGGATGTGCCAGGGAGGGGCCATCACGAGGAGAGAGTTGAAAGCAGGTCCGATTGGGCCAGAGAGGCGCAATACGAGAGCTGTTCCTCGACCTCCCTGACTTTACACAGTATCTGTGCGAGTAGGCTCACTGGAGAAATGCGTATTACGCACGCCCCGAGGCCAGCTGTGTAGCCAGTGGACTTTGCAGGGTTCGCCAAGTGGGGAACTCAAGCGAGAGCGCACGAATCTCTGAGTTAGAGAGAGAAAGGCGCAGCACCGAACAGCTGGACAGTCGGGGGTGGAGTCTCCATTTTCCCAGGCGAAACTGCCGTGAGAGCGAATGGGCTGCACGGTTGAGCTCGGTGGGGGAAAAAATGGAATGCAGCGATTGCGCCGCGTATGACTCCGGGGGAGCAGACGGCGAGCGAGCTGAGACATGCTGCGAGAGCGGATACCCCCACACGGTTGATATACGCCCCCGCTGCCGTACTGTTCGTCCTGACCAGTACGTGTTGTCGCTCCAGCACCGGTAAAAAACGGCGGAGAGCGAGAAACACTGCCAACAGCTCTAGGCGATTGATATGCCAATGCAACTGGGTTTTTTTCAGCTGCATGCCCGCAACACACGGCGCCCCAGCCAGTGCTGGAAGCATCTGTCAAAACGACAATATGTCTGGACGCCTGTCCTAGAGGCACTCAGGCCTGTAGGAACGAGGGGTCGTTCCAGGGGCTGAGGGCGCGGCGACACAGCGCAGTGACAGTCACTCGGTGTGTGTCCGCGTGCCATGCGCGTCTGGGGACTCGATCGTGAAGCCAGTGCCGAAGTGGTCTCATATGGAGTTATCCGAGCGCGTACAGCGGCTGCGGATGTCATATGCTCCAGGAGCCTCTGAAAGATTTCAGTAGAACCACTATTTTGCTGTCGAACTCTCACAGACAGTTCAGCATTAGCCGAGCGCGCTCTCCGGAGAGGCGCGCTGTCATGGTGACCGAGTCCAGCTCCAACCCGAGAAAAGAGATCCTCTGCACGGGGGCGAGTTTGCTCTTTTCTCGGTTGACCTGAAACCCCAATAGGTGGAGGTGCTGGAGCACCTTGTCTCTGTACATAGTCAATTACTCCCGCGAGAGGGCTAAAACAGCCAGTCGCCGAGATAATGGAGTATGCGGATGCCCGCGAGCCGAAGGGGCGCTAGGGCACCCTCCGCGAGCTTGGTGAAGACC
Source organism: Danio kyathit (assembly GCA_903798195.1). Taxonomy (NCBI): domain Eukaryota; kingdom Metazoa; phylum Chordata; class Actinopteri; order Cypriniformes; family Danionidae; genus Danio; species Danio kyathit. Next base: position 56,844,053 of record LR812534.1, read on the forward strand.
CGCGGATACAGAGAGAGCCCGAAGGGGAGGACTTGTACTGTCAGGCTCGCTCGACGCAGACCGCAGAAAAATGACGGTGGCGTGGAGTATGGAGACATAAAGTACGCGTCCTTCAGGTCTATGCTGCAGACCAATCCCGAGGACGAACGCACAGGAGGATGCGCTTCTGCATAAGCATTTTGAACGGCAGCTTGTGCAGACAGCGGTTCAAAACGCGCAGATCTAGGATTGGCCGTAACCCACCGCTCTTTTGGGTACGATGAAGTACAGGCTGTAAACCCGCTCTCCATCTCGGCTGGGGGGATCGGTTAGATTGCATCCTTCGCCAGGAGGACAGCAACCTTCTCTCACAAGACAGGGGCGGGCACAGGGCTGACCCTGGTGACGTACACCCCATGAACTTGGGAGGCCGTTTCGCGAATCGAATCGCGTAGCCGAGTCTGATCGTGCGTATGAGCCACCGCAAAGGGCTGGGCTGCGCTAACCAGGCAGGCAGAGCCCTCGCTAATGACTGCAATCGCTACAATCGCTGACGTACCAGCAGTGGGGCAGCGCGGAGTGGGAGTGCTGATCCGGGGAGCGCTGGGGGTCCCGCGGAAGAGCTGGAGGTGAGAGATTTACTCACCTTGCACTCAGACTCCGGAGGAGAGGGCTGGAGATGTGAGAGAAAGGAGACCGTCCTCCCAGACCCCGTGAGCCACTGGCGAAGTGCGCCGATCCTGCGAGCTGGAAGGCTTTTCATCGCGTCCCAGACTGGCAGTATTCGGGCTGTCACATCCAGGGAAGGGAAAGATGCTTTCTCTCTGAGGAGCCCGGCCCCCCACCGGGGAGAGAGCAAGTTCCCTCTTCTCCAGATGGCCGTCTCAAGAGCGCTTCGCGGTCCGTTATCCGGACTTAACGGCGCCCTGGGACGGGGAGCGCTGGTTGCCTGCGAGGTGCTCGGCGCTGCCGCTGGCCGGAGGCGCAGGCGGGGGCGGAGCAGCACTCGAAGACGGCGCTCTCGGCGACAAGCAGTGGATGTGGATGGTTCGGCGGGAGGGGAGCGGTCTTACATCCCCGCCGAAGGATGGCCCATCATATCCAACTGCACCGCCGTGAATTCCTGGGTGAATTCACCAACGGTGTCGCCGAACGGGACAGACTGGTATATGGGGGAGTCAAGAAAGTGAACTTTGTCGACTCCGCGCATATTTTTGCCAGGTTTAGCCCGAGGTGGCGCTCCTGGACCACTAACGTGGCCATCGTCTTTCCCGGGGCACACGCAGCGGACTTGAGATCCGTGGAGCTCAGTCGGGTGCGGTGCGGGGCTTGTAACAAGCCTGGGTCAGAACCACCCTCGTGCAGCTGGGCCAGCGCGCGCGCATGGACCCTGGCGTGCAGGGTGGAAGCAGTCTGGCCCGCGGCTGTGTGGGCTCTGGCTCGGGAGGCAGAAAACCAACACGCCTTGGACGGGAGATGAGGCTAATTCCAGCAGAAGGAGGCACCACGCGGGCCCGTGATGGCACTCTCAATCTGGGGAATCGACTCGTACTCCCTGGCTGCTCCACCATCAAGAGTGGTGAGGTGGAGGCGCACGCAGATCAGGCAGAGAAAGGTGCCCTCAAGACTGCGTGAGCCCACTGTGCACTTCCGGGAAGAGAGGGATGGGAGGCTAGAAGGTATTGCCTTTTAATCCTCCACATACACCCATCTAGTCGGTCCGGCCGCGAGGCTGGGGGATAAACCATCTCCAGACCCACGACCGAAACAGCCCGGGAAAGCACGGTTATCATGTCTGTTTCAAGATCGGCCGCCGCCGCGCTCGCTCCCGATGGGAGGGAACGGAGGGGGGGGGGATCCTTCATCAGACCATGACAGCCCAACCTCCGATGCAGCGGTGGACATCTGAGCCTCGGTGTCATCAAGTGAGAGGGCGGCCATCCGAGGATGGAGCGCTTCTCTCACTCAAAGCTTGGATGGAGCGCGTGGAGGAGTGAGAGGTCCACAAGCCCGAGGGCGGCAGATTTACTCCCACTGTAACCCTCAGATCTGCCCGAGTGCCCACCGCGGAGCGGGGGACAACTGGGGTGGCTGGCTCTTTTGCAAGAGCGAGCCGCGATCTTAACTGCGCAACAGACATGCCACCGCAGTGATGGCATGCACTGCCCACGAGCACCGCATTAACATGCTGGACCCCCAGACATGAAACGCAGTGCTCGTGCCCATCATCCGAGGACAGGAAACCACCGCATCCAGAAACGCACAGTCGGAGCGACGTCTTGAAAAAGACGCGCTGCACGACCGTGTTGCTCTTTTAGGAAATTCGCAACAATACATACCGCTCTGGAGGACCGGACCCAAAGGACGCCAGGCAAGGGAGAAACCCAGCTCGACCATCTGCCGCTGCGTGTCACACACTCTGGACCGGGAGATCGCTCTCGTTCACTCTCTGTCTGAAACTCAGCTGGAGGAACCCTCATCGACTCTCTCAGAAGGCTGTTGAAGTCTCTGAAGTGAAAATGATGCTTTGGCTTGCTAGCTCTGTGCTCATATAGCAAGTTAATTGCAACGAGCATCAGGTGCGCAAGCTGAAGCTGCCAACTCATTGGCATTTCATTGGCCCGTTTACATACTCTTTCAGATGATTGGCTTTCTGAATGAAATCCCCATAGTGGAAGTTTCCACATAGCATTGAAGTTCCCTATCCGAAGGGGAACTAACTAACTAACTAACTAAGCAACTACTAAACAACTCACTAAGCAACTAAATAACTAAACAACTAACTAACTAACTAACTAACTAACTAACCAACTACTAAACAACTCACTAAGCAACTAAATAACTAAACAACTAACTAACTAACTAACTAACTAACTAACTAACTAACTACTAAACAACTAACTAAGCAACAAAATAAGCAACTAAACAACTAACTAACTAAACAACTAACTTAACAACTAACTGATCGACTGATCAAACAAATTAACTAACTAACTAAACAACTAACTAACTAAACAACTAACTGACCGACTGACCAAACAAATTAACTAACTAACTAAACAACTAACTAACTAAACAACTAACTAAGCAACTACTAAACAACTAAGCAACAAACTAAATAAGCAACTAAATAACTAAACAACTAACTAACTAAACAACTAACTGACCGACTGACCAAACAAATTAACTAACTAACTAAACAACTAACTAACTAAACAACTAACTAACTAAACAACTAACTGACCGACTGACCAAACAAATTAACTAACTAAGCAACTACTAAACAACTAAGCAACAAACTAAATAAGCAACTAACTAACTAAACAACTAACTAACTAAACAACTAACTAACTAAACAACTAACTGACCGACTGACCAAACAAATTAACTAACTAAGCAACTACTAAACAACTAAGCAACAAACTAAATAAGCAACTAACTAACTAAACAACTAACTAACTAAACAACTAACTGACCGACTGACCTAACTAACTAACTAACTAACTAACTAACTAGCTAAGCAACTAACTAACTAACTAAACAACTAACTAACTAAACAACTAACTAACTAAACAACTAACTGACCGACTGGCCAAACAAATTAACTAACTAAGCAACTACTAAACAACTAAGCAACAAACTAAATAAGTAACTAACTAAACAACTAACTAACTAAACAACTAACTGACCGACTGACCTAACTAACTAACTAAGCAACTAACTAACTAAGCAACTAGCTAAGCAACTAACTAACTAAACAACTAACTAACTAAACAACTAACTGACCGACTGGCCAAACAAATTAACTAACTAAGCAACTACTAAACAACTAAGCAACAAACTAAATAAGTAACTAACTAAACAACTAACTAACTAAACAACTAACCAACCGACTGACCAAACAAATTAACTAACTAACTAACTAACTAACTAACTACTAAACAACTAGCTAAGCAACTAACTAACTAAACAACTAACTAACTAAACAACTAACCGGCCGACTGACCAAACAAATTAACTAACTAACTAACTAACTAACTAACAATTTAACTAACTAAACAAATTAACTAAAACTATTAGAATAAATAGGTGGCGTAGTGGGTAGCACTGTCGCCTCACAGCAAGAAGGTCGCTGGTTCGAGCCTCGGGTGGGTCAGTTGGCATTTCTTTGTGGAGTTTGCATGTTCTCTCCTTGTTGGTGTGGGTTTCCTCCGGGTGCTCCAACTTTCCCCACAGTCCAAAGACATGTGTTATAGATGAATTGAATAAACTAAATTGGCTGTAGTGTGTGTGTGTGTGTGTGTGTGTGTGTGTGTGTGTGTGTGAATGAGTGTGTATGGATGTTTCCCAGTACTGCGTTGCAGCTGGAAGGGCATCCATTGCGTAAAACATATCCTGGATAAGTTGGTGGTTCATTCTGCTGTGGCGACTCCAGATTATTAAAGGGACTAAGCCGAAAAGAAAATGAATGAATGAATATTAGAATAAATAAATAAACAAACAAATAGTTTTCATTGAATACAAAATAATTAAGGATTATTTTAAGTGATTAACAGCGATACGAAATTTGGATATTTCCATCTTTGGGAAAAGTGTGTCACTACATGGTTTAAATATCTACAATTTCTAAAGGACCTCAAACATTTCTAAAATGCCATCAGTCCATTTTATAGTGTATAAGTACAATATTGTATAAGGGCATATTGAATAAGTAATATTGTTTATTAGGTCACACTTTACAATAAGTTTCATTAGTTAATGCATTTACTAACATGAACTAATAATGAACAACACTTGTAGAGCATTTATTAATCATAGTTCAACATTTACTAATGTAGTATTAACATCCAAATCCATGCTTGCTAACAGTAGATAATGCACCGTGAGTTAATCTAAACTAACAATTAACAACTTTCTATACATGAACTACTGTTAGCTAGCATTAATAAATACTGTAATATATGTATTGTTCATTGTTTGCTCATGTTAGTAAATGCAGTAACTAACATTAACTAGTACAACCTTATTGTAAAGTGTTACCATATATTTTATAGTGTATAAGTACATTTTGTATTGTGTGTATATATACAATTTAAATTATATATTAATAGCTCCGCTGTTTTAGGGTAGTCTGTCATTTTATAACAACATTTGTTTCTTGCACTTAATCTTTGTTCTCTAAATGTACTGTAAATCCAAATTAATAAAAAAAAGAAGAAACAATATTTTATCTTAAATGTTTATTTTGATTTATTTTAATTTTAATGAAAAATGCAATAATTGGAACAGTTTTTAATAGTTTTTGCAATAATGTAAAATTTTACAGTATCATGAGCTATGAATTATTGTTGTCACAATACTAGAATTCGATACCAATCGGTACTGAAATTTTAAAAACGTTCATTTCTCGCTAACATTTGAGCACTGGTAAGCACGTTCTTAAACATCGCTGATTTGCCATTGTGATCACATGCTCAACAGAAATTACTGTGATGGCCGTGAAGGTCATCAGTTCACCAAACTCACTGCTGTTTACTGAGTTTAACTACAGATACAGGAACACTAGTGTTTTAAAGCTACAAAGATCAGCTGGTCTGTTTATAAGCTGATATACGAGATATCCGCTGATGAATCGACTGATCTTCACGTCTGTCCCTGTATCTGTGGTTACACTCAATAAACAGCGATGAATTTGATGAACTTATGACCTTTACGGCCAATCCCAGTAATTTCTGTTGAGCACGTAAACACAATATCAAATCAGCGGTTTAAGAGCACGCTCGAATATGAGTGGGAAATGGACGTTTTTAAAATTTCAGTATCGAAATTTTTGGTATCGAATTCCAGTATTGTGACAACACTACTATGAATAGATTAACCTCAGAACATTGAATATTTCTATTCAGAGAGCAGTGAATTCAACATATAATGCAGACCAGAATCATCCCATGCATCACAAACACATCTATAACTGTACCAATTTGCCATGACTCTGACCAAAAGTATAATAATAATATATCTATCCTAACTTAAGAGGGGCCTAATGATGCAGAATATTTCAGTAATACGTATAATATATAGTATATTTCAGTAATATTTTGTGAATGATGACTCAGTGGTTTCAGCACATGTGGATGGCACCTGCTCATCAACAAACGTGTTTTCCTGACAGTGAGCCTCTGGTGTGATGATTAACAGTAGACCACATGACAGCAGACAACTGCAGGGACTATGCTGTCTGATAAACCCAGAGCAAACAATCACGCAGCTTTGCATCACGCTGTGAACCCACAACCCCTAGGGTCATAGCAAAGCATTGTACACTCTCAGAAATAAAGGTATGCAAGCTGTCACTGGGGTGGTACCTTTTCAAAAGGTACAAACTTGTACCTACAAGGTCCATATTAATACCTTAAGGGTACATATTAGTACCTAAAAAGTACAAATATGTTCCTCTTAAAATTTTTAGATACTAATATATACTTTTGGGGTACCAATATGGACCCTTTAAGTACACCCCAGTGACAGCTTGCGTATCTTTATTTCTGAGAGTGTATAGAAACAAATCTTTAAGGCATTTCATAGCTATTAAAAGAGTCCTACTTTGCCTTTTTATTCAAGACATATTGTAATATCGGCTTATGTATCATGGATAACTTAATATACAGTGCAGTAAATGTCTTTTTTGCGGGTAAATTTAAATGCAAATGAGCTGCTGATGCCCATTCTGTTTCCAGGACAGGAAGGATTCTTTGTAGCTGGTACATTTTGGTTATTTCAGCAGCAACAAAGAAAACATCGGTATGCTTTTTAAAACTTTCCATTTACATTACCGATTACAGTTTTCTGAGCACAAAAAGTGAGCATACTAAAAATAGCTGTCAGTATTAAACTAATTCTCATTTGCATGATATTTGTTATAATAAAAACTAACAACAACAATAATAAATCAATTTTAAATTTGTCAACCATTTAAGATGCTTTTAGTTAATAAAGACACCATAGCAACATTTCGGTTACAGCATTTTAAGGTGTCCCTACTACAGTGACTACTAATTGAATGACTGGCCTTAATCCGATTCAGACAAAAGTATGATTAAGGTGTTTACATAAGTTTCTTTTTGAATGTTTCTTTCAAGATCCCGTTTTACATATTATAGCAAATAATTCGATTAATGTCATTGCGTCACCGCGCTATCAACATTTTCTCTAGAGTTTCATGTAATTAAGGGCGTTTCATTTTTAATTTGTCGACTTTAGCTGCAGTTTTGCATTTTCACTTTCATTCGGGAACATTTCATGCACGCCCCCTGTGACAAACGAGATATTGGATGTGAGTATGAACTGCTTGAAGAGTGTTGTTTTAGTGGAATTTGATACCGCACACCATATGGGAAAAAACCTCTGCATTTCGCGATGCGGGTGTCTGTGGTCCTTCACTGACTCGATAGGTGCAGAGAATAGTGTCAAACAACCGTGTGTGTAAAGACTATCCTGTCACAATATGCGGCGAAAATCCTACACGATGGTAATAGTTTGATTGCAATGTTTACATGTCTGTACTGCACTTCAAAAATGCGACTAAAATCGGCATACTCCACATGTCTTAATTCCATTTCTGTTTAGTTCGATTATGACTTTAGTCTGATTAAGGTAATCAAAAATTGCTGTTTACTTGGTAGACTCTTAATCAGAGTATTGTCTTAATCGCATTAAAATCAGATTATTGGTGTCCATGAAAACATACTCAGCGTAACTGTTCATTTAACTACTGATGAATTATATTTAATTACATGTACTTTCTATATTAGTGTTAAGATGATTGTTAGTTTCATTTAATTATGCAGAATTCATTGTAATTAGTATAGTAAGTACATGGAATATTTAACAAAGACGCCTTAAAATAAAGTCGACATTTTTTCTACATGGTTTTCATTTTAATAACTTTCAATGATTTCTGAAGACTTGAAAGTAGATGCTATAAGTTTTGGTTTATGTCACTGGAACAACTTTCACTTAAAAATCTAATCAACAGTTGCTACATTTTTTATATCATTCATTCATTCATTTTTTTTTCGGCTTAGTCGCTTTATTAGTCTGGGGTCGCCACAGCGGAATGAACCACCAACAAATCCAGCATATGTTTTAGGCCATTTCACCTATAGCGCATGTCTTTGGACTTGTGGAGGAAACCGGAGCACCCGGAGGAAACCCACACGAACATGGGGAGAACATGCAAACGCCACACAGAAATGCCAACTAACCTAGCCGGAACTCGAACCAGTGACCTTCTTGCTGTGAGGCGATCGTGCAACCACTGTGCCACCATGACGCCCACATTTTTTTTAATCATATTTTACAATTCTATTGTTTTCCAAAATAAATGTTGTCTCTAACGCCCGATTCACACGGGGCGATCGTCATAGCAGCGACAGCCAATGAAATTAGACTGCAGCAAAGTCCCTTTAAGGCAAGTAAATTCATCTTTGAAATGCCTCTCAGGCAGTATGCTTGGGCATTTTGTCTGAATGCAGTAACATCAAAATCTACTAAACTGTTTGTCAAGCTTACGATTACATTACATACAGTATTTGTAATCACCAATAAAATTAAATAATAACTGTCTTAGAAGTTTCATTTCTAAACGTCCGAACCAAACAAATTCTGCATTTTTCAGGGTGCCCGAGCTAAAGCGCATGCGCACTCAAAAGAAACGAGATCACGACACCAAACTCATTTATGGCCGTGTTACACATTACCATCCTCTGGATATTGCTTCGTCTAATTGTTCTGCTCTTCTGAAGTAAAGCACAACTCTGTCTTAATGGCGAGGCTCCTTCAGAAATGAAAGTGACTTTTTGTTTACAAGTGTGTGACCATTTGAGTAGTTGCTGTCATGTGTTGTGCGTTTGACAGGACAGACTGTACCTCACGTTCGTTTCATACAGATTACAAAACCAAAAAACTTTTGTTTTCAAGTATAGTTGGTTAATTTATAAGTAGAAATTTCAGGTTTTATGTGGATATGTTTCTTATGTCTGTGAAGCAAGTATTCGCTGAGATTCCAGTGCGTTTGTTGACCACCAAACTTGTAAAAGCACACGTCTGGTCTGAGCTTCATCAGTCTATAGCGATCGATGATAGGCTCCTGTACTAGTAGGCGGGGCTTCATTTGCCATATTGACTGTTACACTTTTCCCTATTCAAAACTATACGAGTGACATCTCTTGTGTATTCTATAATCTTTGACCTCAACTGGCTACTGTTTGAGCTGGGGTATTTGCATAAAGTGATCTGATTGGCTGATGCTTCCATTGGCGCTTAAAGTTTATAAATTCACAACTTCTGCAGCGAGCAACGTTGCTGAAGCGGCACCAACGGATCCACAATTCAGTTTGGCAATGATTGATGTCACTCATTCAAAATTAATGGCAAGCGTTGATGCTGACGCCCCATGTAAATCATGCATAAACGTATGACTAGCATTGTGTATATAGAAAGATATCTATGAACTATGTAGTTTAGTGCTTTTAATGCCATTTTTAACCAGTAACAATGGACATGAGATTGAGATTATAAACTAACAAGTCTCTTTTTTGGCACACCAATCACATGGCTGCATTTAGAGATGCAGATGAGGTCAAGACAACCTGCTGAAGTTCAATCCGACTATCAGAATGTAGAAGAAAGGTGATTTAAATGACTCTGAATATAGTATTGGTTGCTGTTGCCAGAAGGATCTATTTCAGAAACTGCTGATTTACTGGGATTTTCACACACAACCATCTAGGACTTACAGAGAATGGTACAAAAAAGGATATATCTAGATCTGTGGGTAGATCTTTTTGAGGCCAGAGGTTAAAGGAGAACAACAAGATTTGAGTTTGAGCTGGTTTGAGCTGGCAGAACGATAACAGTAACTCAAATAAGCACTCATTATGACTTAATAAAGAGTATTTCTGAGCACACAACACATCAAACTGTGAAGCGGATGAGCTACAACAGCAGAAGAAGAAAAGGAGCACACCAGTGATACTCAGCGAAAGTTTCTTCTTCTTCTTCTTTGCTGTTGTAGCTCATCTGCTTCACAGTTTGATGTGTTGTGTACTCAGAGATGCTCTTCATTAAGTCATTACAGCAAAGTGAGGCTTAATAATCAGAAAATAAACAGAATATTGGGAAAAGGTTGCCTGATCTGATGAGTTTTGATTTCATCATTCAACAGGAAAGCATAGATCCATTTTGCATTCCATTAACATTTCAGGGTGTAATGCTTGCGGTGTAGTGCTCACATTTTCTTGCCATACTTTGGGCCTATATTACTACAGTTAATATAGTTGCTGACCTTGGTAGGTACAGTTTATCAAGTTTCTAATTATGTCAGGGTTTCCATAGGTCATGGGATTTCTGGAATATCATGGTCTACCAAGGTCTATTCCTGATATTGTACCAGACATGTATTCCAGGGCAGTTTTGGCCTAATGGTTGGTGAGTTGGACTTGTAATTGAAAGGGCGCAGGTCAATTCCCAGTACCAGCAGGGATTAAAGATGGGGAGAGTGAATGATACCACACACTCTCCATCTTCGATACAATAGCTGCTCACAGTGTGTGTGTGTTTGTGCGCTGTCACTTCTCACTTGTGTACTGTGTGTGTACTAGTATGGGTCAAAAGCAGAGGACCAATTTTGAGTATAATTAACCATACAGTACTTGACTTCACATTGAAAGTCATGGAATTTTATATATACCGTATTTGTTGTCCTAGAGGCAAAGCTCACTTCATTTCAAACTTCTTTCTTGGACATAATGAAAGACTCTAGAATACACGAGACGTGTCACTCGTATAGTTTTGAATTGGGAAAAGTGTGACAGTCAATTTGGCGAATGAAGCCCCGCCTACTAGTACAAGAGCCAATCATAGATCGCTTTGGACTGACATTTCTCCGGGAGAGAAGCTCAGACCAGATGTGTGCTTTTACAACAGTTTGGTGGTCAACAAACACACTGGAATCTCAGTGAATACTTGCTTCACAGACATAAGAAATATATCCACATAAAGCTTGAAATCTGTGCTTTTATATAAACCAAATGCACTTGAAAACAAAAGTTTTTTTTGGTTTTATAATCTGTATGAAATGAACGTGAGGTACAGTGTGTCCTGTCAAACGCACATCACATGACAGCAACGACTCAAACGCCGACAAGCCAAAGAGTCGCTGTCATTTCTGGGGGAGATTCATTATCAGGACCAAATTGTGAATTACTACAGAAGAGCAGCGTGATTAGATGATCATTATCCAGAGGATAATTTAACATAACACCGGTTGGTGAAACCCAGCTATTGTTAATCATCATTTTAAAGAATCAGATGAGAAACTAGCGATGGAAAGTGAATGCAAATCCCAAATAAATTCCCACAACATGGCAAACATTACTATCATGTGACTTATTAGCTGCAGGGCTTTACATTAACACCCGCCAACCTGCCAAATGCGGGTAGATTTCAGTGGTGGCGGATAAGACAGACACTCCCACTAGCCACTTTGGCTGGTTAAAAATAATTTTCCCGGATAATAATTCATAAAAGCAGGGTTTGACAATAAGGATGGTCCAATATGCATGCAAAGGCGATCTTAGAATTGAGAAGCAACACGACTGAAAAAAATAATTGCGTTCGCGTGAGCAATAAAAAAAGCAGATGAATACCGAATGAGAGGATGATCACTCGTGCTAACAGCTGAGGTAATGCGCGACTGTTTAAAACGTGCACGCTCCCGTTTCCTTGCGTGAAGCAACTGTGTCTAGAAACACAGCTGACCTGATCGGTTCTCTTTCCAATAGACTAGACAAAAAGTGATGAACATGCACCCACAGTCTTGCTGCTTTGAAGCGCTCCAGATTTGTATATTTGTACTGTAAGCAGCACCGGTTGCTTTCGCTTTCACCATTATAGAACAGATTTTTGTATGGGTCTAACATTAACCGTGTGTGTTATAATCCTTTCGTTATCACACGGTATGTTTATTACCTGCTTTCTTTAGCGTAATGTGGTTTAATTATCATTTTTAAACATTGCTTTAATGGGAGATTACTCCCCATTTATGTGTAGTTAACTGGTGATCCTGGACCTTTAGCCAGGACAGATTACTGTGCATATGTTTTGTTGAATAAAAAGTATAGTAAACAGCTATATTTTGCTTGTTTTGACACATTTAAAATGTGTGGCTAAGAAATAATTAATTGTTTATGTTTGGTGGGGTCAGATTTGTTAATCTTTCATTTTGAGCTCTGAAAATTCACGTGAAATAAAAACGAATTGTAATACTATGAAACCATGACCCATTTGCTCATGAACATTTAACAAGCTCATACACGACATACAAAAAGTAAATCTAAATCAAGTAATTTTAGCATGTCAAAGTCATATTTATGTGTATAAAATATATTTTCCCAACAATACAATTGTGGCTAGTGAAAATGGCGAGTGGCTAGTAACGTTGGAAAACTACTAGCCACAGTGGCTGGTGATCAAAAAAGTTAATGTCAAGCCCTGATTAGCTGTCTCCACTATGCTTGTCTTGTTCACTGTTGTTTACTACGTTATGAATATTTCAGTTTTCTTATTTGGCAAACTTTGATAAGATTTGCTTCAAGTTATAGGATGGCATCGCATCTAAAGAGTTCACTAAACTCAAATATCTCCACAATCTCTAAATCTCAATCCAATAGAGCACTTTTAAAATGTGCTGAAATGTCAACATTGGGCAAAATTTCTAAAAAAAAAATAAAATAAAAAAAAAAGGTTTATAACAATTGTTGAATCTATGCCATGAAGAATTAAAGCAGTTATAAAGGTAAAATGGGGTTTAAGATGATCAGACTGAAACCATCTATTATTATTATAATTGTGTAATCACTGATCACTGATGCAAGCTGTATAACAAAAAAGTGCTTGAAAGTACACATCCCAGTGGCGTTTCACCAATGCCCAGCCTTCAATGGCTACATTAGTGGTCAGAACAAAACTGAAACAGTGTGATGTTTTGATGTTTGCTCTCTCTGGTTTCATTGGTGAGGATTTCCTCACTGCCTCAGACTATTTCTACAGTACTTGCCGTGACCCATTTGACCAGAGAACAAGTACTACTTTTGTCTTGAGTAGGGGCTTGTATGAGACAGAGCTTCTTCATGGTACACTGCTCTCTCACTGCTCTCTCTCTCTCTCTCTCTCTTCCTTTCTCTCTTCCTTTCTCGCTCACTCAAAATGGCCATACCTGGATGATTCAAACTTTGCAGTTAAATTTAAAGTGTATCAACTAAATATCTGAATGGATTCTACAATTAAATGAATGCACTCTCTACTAATCCAGTAATGTTTTGTCCCAGATGTTTATTTCATTTTGTGGCCTGTCCTATAGAGCAGTGGTTCCCAAAGTGGGGGTCAAACCCCCTGCGGTGTTGAGAGACAATGAGTGGGGGTCACTTGGTGATTTCTAAAAAGTCTCATATATGTTATTACACTGTTATTAGAATTACCATATTTTATCCATAACCTACAGAAGGTTAAAAAAGTATTTAATAGTTTCATTTAAAAAAAAATATATATATATATATATTTTATTATTGGATTGCAACCCATGGAGTTATTACTCTAGATTAATGACATAGCAATAGCGTTAGTTGCATTTTTAGGGCTTATTGTTAAACTTGGACACCATTACTGCATTCACATACATAAACACAGGCCACGATTGAACATGGAGAAGTGCTGGTCTTCAAAATTAAACCAAGAATAGTCTTGCGCTGTACACATTGTGCCCACTATTCTCATTAAGTGAGGTTAATATTGAATTAAACAAATGAATAATGACTATAAAACATTATATGGTTCTTTTGCTGTTGCACTTTTGTGTTGTCAATGGTATATAGTTCCTATTGGTGTGTTTGCACCGTTGTGTGCAATGTTTGTGTTTATAACCACCTCCAAGGATCGTGGGGGTCGTGATTCACTGGAATTGTTATTTTGGGGGTCGCAGGCTGAAAAGTTTGGGAACCCCTGCTATAGAGGAAAGACTTTGAAAACATCCATACTCTACAAGCTGATCCCAATCCAGTTGTAACAATTATAAACCACTATTCAACCCTCTTTAAAATGAATGGATGATATATGAGAAATAAATGGACAGACAGAAATATAAATCTATAATACGCTTTTGTTGTTTTGCTCAACACCTTTTCTTCTTTGACCCATATATATTTATAATGTAAAAGCTGTATTTTATATAATAATAATTAAATCAAACATAAGCGTGTATCCATAAAGTACCTTAATCAACCACTTTTGTTGTAGTTAATCTAAATTTAAAGACAGAAATATAAATCTATAATACACTTTTGTTGTTTTGCTCAGCACCTTTTCTACTTTGACATACACATATATTTATATTTTAAAAGCTGTATCTTAGATAATAATAATAATAATAATAATTAAACCAGACATAAGTATTTATCCATAAAGCACCTTAAACAACCAGCTGTTGTAGTTAATCTACACATGAAGACAAAAATAGCAATTTATAACACACTTTTGTTGTGTAACACCTTTTCATACGCTGTACACTCACTGGCCACTTTATTAGGTACACCTGTCCAACTGCTTGTTAACGCAAATTTCTAATCAGCCAATCACATGGCAGCGACTCAATGCATTTAGGCATGTAGACATGGTCAAGACGATCTGCTGCAGTTCAAACCGAGCATCAGAATGGGGAAGAAAAGTGATTTAAGTGACCTTAAACGTGGCATGGTTGTTTGTGCCAGACGGGCTGGTCTGAGTGCTTCAGAAACTACTGATCTACTGGGATTTTTACACACAGCCATCTCTATGGTTTACAGAGAATGGTCCAAAAAAGAGAAAATATCCAGGTAGAGGTCAGAGGAGAATTGCCAGACTGCTTCGAGTCGATAGAAAGGCAACAGTAACTCAAATAACCACTCGTTACAACTGAGGTCTGCAGAAGAGCATCTCTGAACGCACAACATGTCAAATCTTGAGGAGGATGGCCTACAGCAGCAGAAGACCACACCGGGTCCCACTCCTTTCAGCTAAGAACAGGAAAGTGAGGCTACAATTCGCACAGGCTCACCAAAATTGGCCAATAGAAGATTGGAAAAACGTTGCCTGATCTGATGAGTCTCAATTTCTGCTGCAACATTCGGATGGTTGGGTCAGAATTTGATATCAACAACATGAAAGCCTGGATCCATCTTGCCTTGTATCAACGGTTCAGGCTGTAGGTGGTGATGTAATGTTGTGGGGGATATTTTCTTCACACTTTGGGCACATTAGTACCAATTGAGCATGGTTTCAACACCACAGCCTACCTGAGTATTGTTGCTGATCATGTCCATCTCTTTATGACCACAGTGTACCCATCTTCTGATGGCTACTTTCAGCAAGATAACGCGCCATGTCATAAAGCGTGAATCATCTCAGACTGGTTTCTTGAACATGACTGTGTGTTCACTGTACTCAAATGGCCTCCACAGTCACCAGAGCTCAATCCAATAGAGCACTTTTGGAATGTGGTGGAACGGGAGATTCGCATCTGCAGCAACTGCGTGATGCTGTCATGTCAATATGGACCAAAACCTCAGAGGAATATTTCCAGTGCCTTGTTGAATCTATGTCATGAAGGATTAAGGCAGTTCTGAAGGCAAAAGTTGGTCCAGCCTGGTACTAGTAAGGTGTACCTAATAAAGTGGCTGGTGAGTGTATATATTTATATTTTAAAAGCTATATCTTACATAATAATTAAACCAAACATAAGTATATATCCATAAAGCGCCTTAAACAACTTGTTGTAGTTAATTCAAATGCACCAGTTCATATAAAGAAAAAGGTTATTAAACAAATATTTTGGTTGTTTATCTTATATATATATATAAACAGCCATATCCTCACCTTGGAATTATAAGGTTCTATGTGCGTTCTGAATGATTTTGAGATATTGAGCTTCAAAGTTTTTGCATTCCATAGCAAACAGTATGTGTGTAACATTTGTTTTGTAAATAAAAAGTCTTAAAATGTAAACAACTTACAAAAAAACATCCTATAATGTAAATAAGTTGTCAATTAATAAGAATATGTCAATAACTCAATTTTGACAAAAATGTCAGATAGAACCTTATAATTCTAAGGTGACGATATGGTCACATCACGTCATGTAATGTCTTGACACCTTTTGGCCTTTTGTCAAAGTAAAACACAGATCCAGACCGACCAAAACAAATCGAGTAAATGACCCATCACAGGACAGCTAGGTTAATCTTTAACACATCAGTCGTCTGATGTCAGAAAAAAAGAGAGAAATAGCTCAGCACTCACCGACCTTCTTCTCTGACATGTTTATCCAAATAAGAAAGCTGAAATATAAGCTTCCAATGGATGATTCCTCCTCAAAACTCTGACTTGATGGTTCTTTTAGATCTGAAAATGTTAAGAAATGGAGGGAAAATAATATAACTAATGTCATGGCCAAAGATGAGTTAAGCAAGTTAAATAAACCAAAGGGCAAACTGAGAAAAAAAAAATCTGAGGATTACAGTCGGTGCTATTATTAATCCTTGATAAAAAAAATATTTCAACCAGGTATTTTAAAAACAAACTTTTAGTACCTTGTGTAAGATTTACACAATATTTACACTACTTTCTTATTTCATTAATAATTAAGATAAAAATTGTTGAAGTGTAATGAGCTCATTACTGCGTGTAATATTAAACTTTAAGACGATTAAAATATAGTTTTGAGTTTTAGATCTAGCTGAAATGTTTTAGTGTTGAGTTGAGTAACTTGTGTTCACTTCTTTCTAATGGCTACAATTTTCACATGTATTTCTGAGCACATGACTTTTTAAATTGAATTGTTAATTAAAACGCTAAAATTGAATTATTTTTAAGGCTATTTTGCTGAAAAATACAGTTTGACTGTGAGACAGATTTTTCACACGAGGAAATTATTAGACTGAATTAAAACTGGATATAAAAACCAGATAGGCTTTAAAACTAGATTATAAGCAATGTGGAATAGATGGGCTAATGACAATATGCAAATATATAAAACTATTTTCCTATTCTTTAGGATTTAGTCGTCTAATGCTGATGATAAGAGTAAAAATCAAAGTTCTCACCTTCACCTCTTTACTTCAGGTTCTTGAACAAACTCGAGAATAAGTAACAAAGAGTTGGAAAAAAAGTCAATCAGTTATTTTCTCCCGATATTCACGCTGACATTTCCGTTTCCCCGGAGTCTTTGGCTCTTTTATTTGCTGTTAAATGAAGCTTCTGTTTTCCGGCTCTTGTCTTCAGGCTGTCCGCTGTTTCTCCGCTGTTCGCTGGTGTGGAAACCGCCCTCTTCCGGTCAGTGCGGAGGCTCAGGGGAGCGCAGGTGTGCGTGCGTGCGGGGGCGCGCGCTCGCTGGACAGGTGAGTCTGTGCGCGCGCATTTTTAGGAGCGGAGCATCAGACGAAGCACCTCACCAAGCAATTTTGTTTAACCCTTATGTACCGCTCAAATGTACTACCCTTCCGTTATTTTCCCGGCTGTCTTTGCCCCATTGACTTCCATTATAATGACATTTTTGATTGCAAAGACATGACAGCATTTCTTAATTGTTGGTGGTTTTCCTAGTTGTGAAGAGGTCAAATGTGTCATTTTTTACTGTTTATCATCAATTGTCAGCATTAACCCTGTGCAAAAAAAACTAAAAAAAGTTTCTGGCTTTCATGCGGAGTTCTATTGAGTATAAAAACAGCTGATTATAGTGTGTGAGCATACATTTACTATGTTTACTGTGTTCTGAGAGCTAAGGTGCAAATTTATTTTATTTTTTCACAAAGGTAAGTATGCAAAGGTCTCTCTAACACTCTCAGACACACAATACTCCATATAAAAGCCAGAAACAGCTTTTTTTTGTAACTGATGTTTACTGTAATTTTTACATTTTTTAGCTCTTTCCAACAGAGAAAATCACCAGCAATCAAGAAAGCATGATTATATGGTGTCATGCCTATGCAATCAAAGTATGTTATTCCCAAAATATGTCAAAATAAAAAAAAAATCATTTCATTTGCTGAAGCTTAGAGAAGGCTGTGGCCAAATTAAGACTCAAAATCACCCCAGAGTGGATGAAAACATCGCCAACAGCACATAAGGCTTAATAGACTAGCATAAATGTCTTTGCTAAAACAAGAAATAGCATCTGGATGCAGACTTGGATATGCAAGCTGAGACTGCATATCTCAGACTTGTAATGTCAGACACACTGCACTCAGTGGAGCAAGTGATGTCACTGTGAGGTGTAGGGTTAGGGGTGGGGTTAGGTGTAGGCTTTAAAGAGCATTACATGCAACTCGCCTTGCAACTGCACCAAGTCTGCATCCAGACCCCTCTCAAAACAAGACTAAATTTGGACTGTGAGTGAATATCTAACAGATGTCTAAGAATAGCCCCAAAATTAGACTAATCATCGATTAGACAGATTTCCAACGTGTAGTTATTTATTCCTGTGTATTTGATGACTAGTCTAGTTTTTTGTTATACATTTATTAGATTTTCACTGACAACCTACATTTAGGGTGTTTTCACACCTGCCTTATTTAGTTCGGTTGAATCGCACTCCTGTTTGTTTTCTCTCTTGGTGTGGTTCATTTGGGCAGGTGTGAATGTAGCAATCGTACTCGAGTGCGCACCAAAAGCGGACCAAAACAGCGTACTGTTACCGAGACCTCAGTGAAGAGGTGGTCTCGGTACTCTTTCAAACAAACCCTGGAGCGGTTCGTTTGTGGTGAAAACATGATCCAAACTAGAACAGACCCAACCGCAAAAAGCACTGCTCCTTTTTGGACTAATCCAGCTGTCGTAGTCCAATGCACTCTGCATTATGGGATGTGGATGAAAAATATTTGTTGTCAGAAAACATTTTAAAGAGAGAGAGAAAGAGAAAACCATTACCTGATGGATCATTGGTAACATTTCCGGAAGATGACCATGTCGCAGTTT
Organism: Danio kyathit; assembly: GCA_903798195.1. Classification (NCBI taxonomy): domain Eukaryota; kingdom Metazoa; phylum Chordata; class Actinopteri; order Cypriniformes; family Danionidae; genus Danio; species Danio kyathit. Next base: position 56,863,094 of record LR812534.1, read on the forward strand.
AGCTAAACTAATTCACACCTCCTCCTGAAGTGACTTGCGATGTGCCTTCGCCGTTTGCAATACATTAAAACATTGTTTTCCAGCCGCAGCTGCGCTTCATTCTTGAAATGTATAGTTTGTCTAAAGTCATGTATACTAACTATATAGTATACTATGACCAGGGATACAATCAGCCAGCGTAGTTGTAGCTTCATAGTAATAAGTGACATTTTGTGTCTGCTGGTTTGTTTACTTGCGGGAGTTCCATTGGCATTTTCCCGCACATTAATTCTGACCAATCGAAAAGCAGTTTAGAAAATACGTTCAATAGCATCTGACCAATAAGTGATGTGGATTTTGTCACACGACTGCATTTTGGTTCTTTACAACTGGTTTGGACCAAAGCAATCAGTGTGGTGTGAAAAGGACCCAAAAACGGCAGAAAAATGTTACAATGTATCATTTGTTGCACTTAGTCTGGACCAAATGATCCGAACCACAGATGTGAAAGCACCCTTAGCCTTGTTTTAGCCAAAATATGTTTAAACACCAACAACTTCTTTTAAACACCAGAAATGCTTGACGTCATAAAGCAGTGAGACTGCAGTTAAACAATACCAACATATCTGACATAGTGGTCATGTGATGCTACTGTACACTCAAAAAATGCTATAACCCAACGTTGGGTCAAATGGACCAACACAAGATTATGTAAAAAAAAATTTTTTAATTAAATTTAAATGACACTTTTTAACCAAACAGTTACATTTGTCTATGTTTTATCTACTGGTTATGGCAGCCCAGCATTTTTGGGGGTGTATGTGGTAGATGTGCAAAAACTAATCAGCAAAATCAATCAAGTGAAATTTCTGCCAGGAAACTATCCACACTCAGGCTGATAGGTCACCTAATCTGCTCCTGCGTCATTAACTACATGGTACAGGAGATTAGTTGCTGTCCCCTCGACAGCCAGTGAGCTTGCTCATCATCAGTTTAAATGCTCCATGTCATTTTACGCAGTTAAGCTGCGGCGCATTGTCAGAGACCCTCCTGCACCCCAGCTCCACCTGTGTTTAGATCTGCTATACGGGAGTTACATATATATTATGTTTGCAGGAGCAGCGTGTTATATTCTCAGACAGCATGTCTGTGTGTACTGTATATACTGGCAGTAGCAGCTCTAATAAGCCATAATAAGCAAAGCAGCAGCAGCGTAGCAGATCTATTCCGCCAAGACCAAATACATCAACATTGCCATATGCATATTCATTACCATACTAAGTGTTCATGACAGTAATATATTAATGATAAGAATAACAATTACAACAGCAGTAAACATTTCCTAATTAGAAAATATTATTATATTATTCTTTCACAATGCTATTCAAAATATAATTTTACTCATATATTACACAATATTGCTGTTTAGTTCTGATGTGTCAAAAATACAAAAATGTTATTTACAACATAACTCATACCTTAAAATGTTATTATTTTTCTAATTATAATAACAACTCTTGCAGCTAATAGTTCATATGTAACAATATTAAATAATTTAATGTTTCAAATGATTAGTAGCGCATCATTTTTCATAAAATAACTACATGGTTAAATTAAATCAAACATCAGGCAGCTACAGTGCTCTGTATACTGTATATAAGTACAACTCTCACATCTTCAATCATTCATTCATTTTAAATTCGACTTAGTCCCTTTAATAGTCTGGGGTCGCCACAGCTAAATGAACCGCCAACTTATCCAGCATATGTTTTACGCAGCGGATGCTCTTCCGGCCACAACCTATCACTGGGAAACATACATACACACTCATTCACACACATACTCTACGGACAATTTAGCTTACCAAATTCACCTATAGCGCATGTCTTTGGACTTGTGGGGGAAACCGGAGCACTCGGAGGAAACCACGGGGAGAACACGGGGAGAACATGCAAACTCCACACAGAAGTGCCAACTGACCCAGCCGAGACTCGAACCAGCAACCTTCTTGCTGTGAGGCGATTGTGCTACCCACTGCGCCACCGTGCTGCCACAAATCTATCTTTTAAATTCATATTTTTGATAGGAAGCTTTACAATATTATATTTGTGCATATACATTAGATTATTCAGCGCTGAAGCCAAATCTGGAGCTTATCTAACAAAATAACTTACGATATCGGTCCAAAAACTAGTACACCCACATTTATATGTTAGAGAAAAATATTAAATACAAAAAAAAAAAAAAAAAGGAAAAATCAAGAGAAACAAAAAAAAATTGAAAAATTTAGTTGAAATTTTGCAGGTTGTCATTTTTTTTGCAATATTTTGCTTGAATTTTATTGTATTATCTTTCAATTTCTAAATATGTTTGGTGACTAAAATATTATTTTAATAAATATATCTGTTTGATAAATCTGTTTTGTTTAAATGCACCAAAATACATTGCCTATATTTACTGAGAAATGGAGAAATATATTAATTTTCAAAATAGGCTGTACTCAATTATGCTGAGCACTCTATGTAGTAAAATATATGTCTATATGCATGATTATTAAGAATGAATAACACAATATTTTATTTTTATTAAGCGGTAAAACAACACAACATGATAATGATTTTAAGCAATATCCATGCAACATACATGTAAGTGAGGCATGCAGGAAATAATGACATAACGGCAAAAAGGGTGGAGGAACTAAAACCAGACGAGGCTGTCTGACAGCATTACCGCTCAGTATAAGCAAATACTTGAGGCAGTAAAAATGTCTGCGAATATCCAAGCAGGCGTTTGGATCCTGATATCGCTGCTTCTCTCAGGTGAGACTCACTTCAACATTAAACATCATAAATTTACTTCTGATACATTACTGTTTAATCAAGCACAGCAGATGCTCAGTATATGTTACCTTGGATTACAAAAACATCATAAGTGTCAGTTTTGGGAAATTGAGATGTATGCATCATTGCAAATGCTGAATAAAAGCTTTCTATTGATGTATGGTTTGTTAGGATATGACAATAGTTGGCAACTATTTGAAGATCTTGATTTTGAGAGTTTAAAATATTCAAAAATTGAGAAAATCTTCTTTAAGGTTGTTTAAATTGCATTCTTAGCAATGCATGTTACTCAAAAATAATAGTACATTCACTTGTTAGTTACTGTGCTTATTCTTATTAACTAATTGTTGCTTCATTTGCCTGTTGCACTCTTTGCACAGTCTTCAAAGTAAAAACTGAAAATTCTGTCAACATTTACTCACCCTTTACGTGTCACAAACCTATCTGGATTTCTTTTTTCTGTTAAACACTGAAGAAGTTATTTTGAAAAATGTTAGAAACCAGTAACCACTGATTTCCAAGGTATTTGTTTTTCCTTCCAGTTTCTAACATTATTCAAAATATCTTCTTTTGTGTTCAACAGAAAAAAAGAAAAAGCTCATGATATATTTACAGAAAAAAAATGTACAAAATGTCTTCATGAAACATGATCTTTACTTAATATTCTAATAATTTTGGCACAAAAATAAATAATTTTTACTCATTTATTCATTAATTTTCCTTTGGCTTAGTCCAACTTATCCAGCATATGTTTTACACAGCGGATGCCCTTCCAGTACTGAGAAACACCTATTCACTCTCACATGCAGACTCATACACTAAGGCCACTTTAGTTTATTCAATTCACCTATAGCTCATGTCTTTGGACCTTGCGGGAAATCAGAGCACCCGGAGTAAACCCACATGAACACGGGGAGAACATGCAAACTCCGCACAGAAATGCCAACTGACCCAGCTGGGACTCAATCCAGAGACCTTATTGCTGTGAGGCGACAGCGCTAACTGCTGAGCCACCATGTCGCCCAATTTTGACTCATCTTGTTGGCTATTCCCAAAACATATAATATGCAACCAGGGACACAAATTACAAACCAAATAATTTTGATTCATACAGTATGCTTTAATTTCAGGCATTCGTGCTGCTGACTGGATAGTGGATGTTCCCAGTGATCCAGTTTGCGCTCCTGTCGGCTCTTCTTTAGTCCTGCAGTGCAGATATGACTATCCTGAAGAGTCAGAGCAGGGAAAACCACACAGAGTGAAGTCAGAAATGTGGTGTTTGAATCAAAGCCATTGCATTACGCAGAGATACGTGTACCACAGTGCAGGAATATTCCCTGAGCCCTCATATCAGGGTCGCGTCAAGTACTTTGGGCAGACGGGCAGTAAAAACTGCTCTCTGATGATCTCTGATCTGAGGTCAGCAGACAGCGGCGTGTATGTGTTTCGCTTCATCACTGACCACCTGAAGGCCAAACTACCAGGACAGAGAGGAGTGAATTTGCAGGTTACGCAGCTGATGACAGGTAAGATCAGACTCTTGTGATTTACATATGTAATATGTAAATATTCATATGTGATACATATGAATATTTTATGTCATACTGAGCGATGCATTTAAGTTACGTCTTTCTGTAACACTTTATTTTAATTACAATTGACTATGAATATTTAGATGCAGTTAACCCTAAACCTAAGCCAAATTCTAACCCTAATCATGTAATAAGTACATGTAATTAACTAATGTTACACTGTAACAAGCATTAAATAAACTTGTAACACAAATTGGAAAAATATTTTCTTATCTAGATATTTGCCAATGGGTTAAGTTAAATAAACTTACTTAAAACCTAAAACAAGATTATTATATTTCAAGGAAAACATATACATGCTGGGCAACATGGTGGCTCAGTGGTTAGCACTGTTGCCTCACAGCAAGAAGGTCACTGAATCGAGTCCCGGCTGGGCCAGTTGGCATTTCTGTGTGGAGTTTGCATGTTCTCCCCGTGTTGGCGTGGGTTTCCTCCGGGAGCTCCTGTTTCCCCCCACAGTTCAAAGACATGCACTATAGGTAAATTGGATTAACTAAATTGGCCGTAGTGTATGTGTGTGAATGAGTGTGTATGGATGTTTTCCAATACTGGGTTGCAGCTGGAAGGGCATCCGCTGTGTAAAACATAAATGAATGAATGAATATACATGCTAGGACTGCACGATATTGGAAGAATTGGACATTTCTCTACGATATATATTGCGATATAAATACAATTTCACCAGATGACTTAAATAGCTCTATTTGGAGAGATATTACTTTAGACTGATTGGGATGATTTCGTATGGGAGTAAAATATAAATATATTTCTATGTAATTTATAATATACATATAGTAATCAAACAAATTAAAGTAGGATATTGTTTTTTTTTGTTTTGTTTTTTTTAAGTATACTTTTACAATTTGACACATGAAATGTTCTAACCAACAGGTCATATACAGTACAGATACTTAATAAATAACCCACTATAAATTAAAAGCATTAACGTACGCTATGTTTTTTTGTTTTCACAAGCTTTGGAGATGTAAGGTAAATTCCGCTTTTAAATAATAGCTCACCTATAGCTTTTGTCATGAGGCTGTGTTCAAAATGATATCAATGTTTTCAAAGTGCACTGCGAAGGGAGCACAATTGTAAATATAAAGATCGCTAAAACTGAACTGTAAAAATACTTATAAAGCAAATTACATCTAAGTGAGATGACTTTAGTGCTTTTTAATCATTCCAAGTTTAAATGTTCTAAATGAATAGGGCATAGGGGGGATAAGTGGGAATAGAACACAGCCGAAATATGTTTCTAACTACAGCTCCAGACGTGTAGTTGCAATTGCACAAGTTTGCGAGACAGTTTGTGAATGTTCGTTGGAACGATGGATTTGAGAAACAGCAAATCAACAAACTATGTTTGTAACGACTGAAATTGCGACCTTAGTTGGCTAACGATGGTTTTGGGAAACGCACCCCTGACTGAGATGCTGAGAATAAAACCGCGCAATGGCAACAAAACAAAACACAAACACGAGTACAAGAGCGCGCGTCCCAAGCACGCAAAGACCTTGCGCGCCCGCATCAAGCGGGAGTGGCATGGTCTGAGCGCGCTCACTACAGCGTCCATACAGAGACAAAGGCTGTTTCTCAATATGCGTTCTTCAGCGGTCTTGCGTCCTCGTGTTGTCGTGTAACGTCATCATCAGCTGCTAAAGTTCAGTTCCAATACTCAAGACCGCAAGAACGGAGGACGCGTGAAACTTCCCAGATGTGTTCTTGATATCGAGGACGCACCGATGCAGACTTGAGCACTGATCTCGCTCTAAAAGTCCTAGAAGTCATTGCGACTGGAGGTGGGAAGCGCAGCATTTTATATAGATTTATTATTAAAGTTCAGAGATATAACTTATTTACCTTAGGGGTTTCCCTAAATGAAACGGTGAATATAAACATTACCATGAACATCTTAATAACGGAATAAACACATTAAGGGTGTTTATTGGCTGAAATTCATATTAAAATATGTTTATTTATATTGTGCAACGTATATTTATGTTTTTATGCATAGTATATATTTTAAAAAGGGGAAAAACAATAAATTGTTGTATAAATGCTGTAATTTTGAAATAATTCTCCATTTAAAACGCGTGAAGGTCATGTGACCATCAGGAAGAACGCAGCATCTCATTCCTCACAGGATGCATTCTCTGTTCTCGTGGTCTCTCCAGTTCGTTCTTCCGAGGACACCTGTCAAGACCGGTCTTCATAAGAACGCAAGTCCGTTCTCTGCGTTCTTGGAATTGAGAAACAGCCACAATGACAGAAAAGGAGTGCTCGACCAGAGAAAACGCGAGCCGAGCACAACATACAGGACAAGACAGAACTAGCGTCTGGACTCTGCCAACAAAACAAGAATTTACAAGACCAGAATGGCAGAACCCTGACACATTTACTAAAATTGGATTGATACAGAGAAGATTAGCATGATCGAAAGGATGACACGCAAATCTGTGAAGCGATCCATATTTTTTTTTTTCCCAGTACTGGGTTGCAGCTGGAAGGGCATCCGCTGTGTAAAACATACACTGGATAAGTTGGCGGTTCATTGTGCTGTGGCGACCCCTAATGAATAAAGGGGCTAACCCGAAGGAAAATGAATGAATGAATGAATGTTTGAAAATGTCATTATAATTAAACGTGTTAAATTTCCTTTGTAATAAACTGTAAACTTTACTATCAAATACAATATTGCTCTCAGTGTTAAATATACTGATATTTTTAATTATGTCAGCGTAATTCCTTTCTACTTTAAATAATGAAGTATTAAAAATTCAGTTTTTTTAAAGGAAAAATCTTGATGGTTCAGATGAATATGTGAGACAAAACAACATCAAAACAATCAACAAAACTACCATTGTTCTCACACAAAAGCAAAAGAGAAACTTTTTTTTTAGACAACAGAAAATGTCAGCTCCATATGATAGCAGAAAACACATTTCCTCAAAACAGACACACTTCCTCAGAGACATAGCTTCTTTTTTGACCTCCGCTGCTGGAGTTTTATTTCAAAAACTCAAAAGTGTTTAAACAATGACTGTTCAACCTTACATGGTTTATCACATGACATTTTCAATGTGTCAATACTGACTGACTGGCTAGTCAGCGCTAGACAGGAAGTCATGTTGCTATGTTTGTCTGTTTTCTGAATGATACAATCTATAAGAATAACACCGTCCTGTAATTTCTTCACAGCAAAAAGCGCATCTTCATCCACTGTTGGCATTGTGTTTGGAGTTATTGCCATTGTTATAATAATAGCATGCATTTTACTATTCGTCAGAAATAAATCACGGTAAGCAAAGCACTTACACTGCCTCAATAAGTGTCTTGTTTAGTATAATTTCTTAAACAGTCATTAAATATGGCTTTGTCTTTCAGGAGCCAGAGATCAGGATCGCTTTGAACAATGAATTGATGCTGTATTACAACAGTACCACAGAGGATGGGGAAAAAACTGGTCACTGATAAGTAATGATGCTTCTGCTTTTTACCGTTTGCAGCAACCTTTACATCCTTTTAAGACACTTTTTGTCTGATATTTATCTATTTATATTATTTTCTGCACATCAAACTGCATAACGTTGTTGCCTACTGTATATCGCATTGTATTTAAAATTTTGCATGACTGCTGTGTTGCTGTATGGGTGAACACGCTGACCTCCGCCAATGGATCAACATTAGTGGTCTTCAGAGAGTCTTTGAAAAAATAAAAAAATAAATTAAACACTGCTACAAAGATTTATTCGATATTGTGGATGCCTATTGTACATTGTAAACAATTGTGCTGTTATCTATGAACTATTATTTAAATATAAAAGCAATTGATATCGTTTATTAAAGAAACAATTCACCACAAAATTGTGGTAAATCTTTGGTTTTTAATGGTTGGTTTATTTACAAATCAGCATTAAATAAGAAATCCTAGATTTCCAAATACCCTACCTACTCATTTATGTTAAAGGGCACCTATTTTCCCCCTTTTCAAGATTTAAGATAAGTCTTTTGTGTCTCCAGAATGTTACTGTAAAGTTTCAGCTTAAAATACACATCAGATTATTTATTATACCTTTCTGAATCTGGGAAATTTGAGCTTTTAAGACATTGTAGCTATTTTTGTTGCCTGTGTCTTTAAAGGGTGTTTTCACACCTCTAGTTTGGAAAAAGTCAGGAAAGTGGGTGTGTCCAGCTCGGTTTAGGTGGGAGTCTCAGTGGAGGGAAAGAGGGAAGGTTTTGCATAAAAATGGGAGTTTCCATTTGTGCACGCGCTGATTTTCACAGAGGCAAAACAACACACAGACGCAGGGGAGAAAGACAGTGACTGTGTTTACATGGACATCAGTAATCGAATTATTTGCCAAATTCTTAATTTGTTAACTTTAACTGCAGTTTGGCACTTTCACTTTCATTCAGGAACATTTCATGTATGCTAACCGTGACAAATGAGATATTGGATGCGAGGATGAACTGCTGGAGAGGGTAGTTTTAATGGAATGTTTGATACCGCACGGCGAATGGGAGAAAAAAAACCTGCGCATTTCTCTGTAACTTAGATGCACTCGGTAGGTAACATATCATCAGAAAGCCGTGTGTGTATAGACTATTCTGTCACAAAATGCGGTGAAAATCCTACACGACTGTAATAGTTTGATTAAGGTGTTTACATTCGTAGAGCAGCATTTACAGTGGATCTTTCAGTCCATAATATTGTACTATAATATTGCAGTGATATTAACGTACTGTAAACTGAGTAACTAAATCATTTTGACTAAGGTAAAAACTGAAAGAGTACTGCTGACGATACAAACTAACTTTGCCATCTGAATGAACAAACAAAGGGCACTGATCACTTACTTTCCAAATCTGTAGCAACAGGACAATCAACACCAACTGGAGCAAAGCGTATTTTTTTAAAAGGAGACGAGCGGCAAATCCGGGTTTCATCATTTCCAGATGCGAAAAGCTCTCGAGTAAAAATGTTCCTTACAAACGCATTTCTGTCACATGCACTGTAATCCACACGTGAGTCCAGCTGCGCTCTCATAACGGGAAAATGAAAACAAAACCTTCGTTGCAGCACATTAATAAACGCAACACTGACAACCCGTGTCTCCAAATTCTTGTTCTTCCGCTTGTTTTGGCAACACAACATGGCTTCTCTCTGCCGTCTGAACACTGTAACAGGTAAAAGCTTTCTTCGAAGCTATCATGTTAATGAAGTTGCACCGCATACACAACAGAGTGCACTGATTGGTTTGAGCCAAGTCTTTCTCATGAATTAATGCTGCACACTTAGAGACGTCACGATGCACTCGCAGGTACAGACATCCAGTCTCCATGCTGGAATACACACAAGTATCTAATCGCCGTGACGCAGCTTCAAAAATTTGTTTTAAACCAGAAGAACAAATTTGCTCAAAATAACACAAAAACAACCAATTTTCACTTTTTAGTGCAATATAGATGTCCTAATAGTGTTTATAGCAGCGTGGGACACGTATATGGCTCAATAAATGTGTTTTGGTGTTTCGTGACCCTTCAATGCAAATAAGCTGGTTCTCCCCGTCTACCGTTCTGTCTGATGCATGTAGTAGCCCTCATGTAGATTAACAGCACAGATTTGTTGTGGAGTTAATTCAAGCCTTTCTGCATCGATGAGTCACATACAATGTTATAAAGTTCCCACACACACGTTTAGCTTTACTAAATTTAGTCTGTCATTCAATTCGGTGGGCGGGGCAACCGCACTCCTTCACCACGTTGCAGTGGGCCTCAAAATTGCAGGGATTTGGATCCTATTTTAACGTCAGGAAATAAAAAAAAAAAAGAGACTCACTGTGTTTCTATCACTCCAATAGGACACACACTCCACACTCCAATATGTGCACACACAATACCTACACACAGTTTTGTTAATACAGCTTCCAAAAGTTGATTTTAATCATAGGTGGCCTTTAAATAATGCAATGTTGTAAAAAGAGAAGGCATGTGAGAAAAAAAGAGAATACAAATACTTGCACACATACCTTTTATAATTGCCATTTGGACCCACGTTTGCCTTAAAAACTGCTTTAATTCATTATTGCATGAATTCACTATGGTACTAGAAACCTTTTTCTGAGATGTTGGTCTATACAAGAGAGCATCACAGAGTTGCTGCAGATTTAACTATTTATTTATTTTTGCTATACACCTATGATGTGAATCTTCTGTTCCAGCACATCCCAAACATACTCTATTGGGTTGATATCTGGTGACTTTGGAGGCTGATTGAGTATTGTACGAATTCACTTGTCTTTTTTTTTTACATGGTGCATTATTGGTCAAAATGGCATGGACATGGTCAGCAATAGTAATCAGGTAGACTGTGGTGTTTAAAAGATGCTCAATTGGTACAAAGTGGCCCAGAGTGTTCCAAAAATGTTTCAGTTACACCAGTACATCACCAGCAGCCTGAACCACAAACACTGGATGGATCCATGTTATTATTCTGACTCTATCATCTGTATGTTGTAGCAGTAATTGAGACTCTTCAGACAAGGCAACCTTCTTACAATCTTTTGTGTCTAATTATGTTGAGCCAGTGTAAACTGTAAACTGTTTTCTTTCATTAGCTGACGGGATAGTCATCGGTGTGACTTTTTTACTGGTTCATAACCTTTTTGGTAATGTGAATTTGTGTAATACATGCTTCAGTGGGACAAATGTATATATTTAATTAAATTACATCAAATTTATTAATCAAACGTATTTACTGTAAATTTTTAGTGTTTTGAGCAACCAAGGCTCATTGGAAATATGTTCTCAGGACTACATTTTTGAGAACTGACAATTATGTACCCTGGACTACATTGTCTTGCAGTTTTTGTTTTCACAAATCCAGTAGAGGTGTACATTTCGACAATCTCAAAATGTTACTGGGGCACGTTTTCTAATACCATTTCTTGTAAATCCACTAGAGGCCTCTGTAAACATTACTGTGAATATTAACGTCTTTCTCATGTGTCCGTGAGCAAAGCCGGTCAGCTTGTCATCATGCATAATATATCAGCTTGATATTGACTGACCCACACACTCCCTTCCAAAAACCCAACCGATAGTGTTTTCAAAAGCAAACTAGTAGATAAAAGCCAGAGCGCATTGCTTCTACGTGTTTTTTTGGGTTTTGTTTTAGGGGTATGATTCTCGCTTTGGTGCGAAAGGTCCTGGGTTCATATCCCGGACGAGCCCCCAAAAATGTTACAACCCGTGGGCAATCTAGGGGTGTGGGGTTATACACTTAATCAAGGATCTGGTTCAAAAAAACACTCAAAGAGAATTGTATTCAAAGTAACAACCACAAACAAGAATTGTGGAACCATCCTTCGCCAGACTCAAACCCACAGGCCCGCTCTGCCTCTCAAGTCTGGCGCCGTACGTGGCGAGCTATTAAGCAAATCAGTCACACTGAAATGTCGTCCATACAAAGGTAAGCAGTCGGTGAGACTGTTTGTTTTCACATAAAATGCATACATATGTACCCACGAGCACATATTCCTTGGTTCTCCAAATGTACACCAGGGCACATTTTCCCAATGAGCCTGTTTGTTTTGAGGGATACTGAGCGTATGTTGACCTACAGTGCTTTCTGATTGGCTATTTCAGCAGATGTGTGATTTTTAAAGACAACCTACTGTATTTTTGATATAAAACCCTGACAAGTTTGCATTCCTGCACCAATAAATGCATGTCTATGAAAGATTGCACTTATTATTTTTACTATTTATCTTCCATGTACAAGCAGGTTTCTATTAAAATACAAAATATGCATCTAATTTTACTTTGCTTGTAGGCTATATGTAGATTCAAACACCTATTTTACATTAAAAGTGCCTTGTGAACACTTAGGGTGTCTGTCGGTGCTCCAAATCTGCCAGTCTCACATCTGCTGAATGAATATTTATTTCCACATAGACTGAGTGTTTATGCATTCACAATGGTATGAACCATCATAGGGGTGGTCGAATTTTTACCTATTTATTGGGCTGAGCTGATGATTAGTTATTTCTGTATGTAATAAATTGACTGGAGAGTAAAGGTCTAACACTCAGCATCTTAAAATAGTTTTCAATGATGTGATTTGAAATGTGTATTATTGCCAATAAACAGAAACAGACTCAGTGTTGGCATTGTAAGAAATGATTGTTTATTTAGAGTACAGGTTTTCCTGGGTGTGTGTCCTGTGTTTTTGCTTTTGTTTCCCATTGTTGTACTCTTCCTTGTTCCCCTGCATCAGTTGCTCGTCAGTGTGTTTCCACCAGTAAATAATTGTCTTCACACATGTTATTTCATTTGCCCGTTTTGCTCTATTTCCCCATTTAGTCTTTAAAGTAGTATTTCATCCAAAACTGAAAATTCTGTCATTATTTACTCACCTTTTATTTGTCAGAAACCTGTTTGAGTTTCTTCTTCTTTCTGTTGAACACTGAAGATGTCATTTTGAAAAGTGTGGGAAACCGGTAACCATTGACTTCCGTAGTATTTGTTTTTCCTACTATGAAAGTCACAGGTTATCAGTTTACAAAATTATTCAAAATATCTTCTTTTGTGTCCAACATTAAAATAAAAAAAACTCATGAGATATGTAATCACTTGAGGGTGAGTAAATATAATTAATACATTTTCATTTTTGGGTAAACTATGGCGGTAATTTATATTATATCACTAATAAATTAGTTCAAAATTTGGTGTTTAGTAAGATTTGAAGGTAATTAATAATTTTTTTTTAACAAGGATGCATTAAATTGAGTGATTAAATCAATTGACGGTAAATGCATTTATAATGACCCTAAAAGATAAATGCTGTTCTTTTTGAACAAAAAATGCAGAAAAATTGTATCTCTATTCTACAAAATCATTTTAAACGTCAATACAAATAATAAATGTTTCATTATGTAACACTGACGATAGATGAAAATGACATTTTAACTTATTTAATCAGAAATTGAAATGACATCTCAGAATTATGCAGTTTTTACTGCCGCCTTGATCAAGTTAAAGGTGCAGTAGGTGATCTGCCACAATGCTGACTGGTTAGCATAAAATCTTTGAAACACAGTCCCTCCCCTGCTGTCCTAAGCCAAGCCTCCTGAAACAACAACGCGTGCGATGACAGCAGACAACCCTCTCTCACGTGCTGTGCTAAAGCGAGTCTGCTTAGTGGTTGACCGGCGGCGTGCAGGAATTAAACTTATTACCAAGCCATACTTACCTGCTATTTCAGACCGAATATTCAGAGTAGCATGGTAAACAATATAGGGAGCGCATCATAGGTTGTCATTGTTCAAATATGAACCAATGTGAATATAAAACCAACTTGACCTCAGTAAAGCAGGCTAGGTGGAATACCGCTATTTACTTATGTTTTGTTGTTAAACTACCCTGGTAGCAAAGAATTCTGGCCCAGATTTGGCATAAAGCTGGCACAGCAGGCATTTATCAGGCACTGGCATACAGCATGTGGGCCAAACATGGCCAGGGTTTGGCAGAGGTGGCATCGTCTTTAAGACGATACACAAGATTTAGGCCAGATGTAAAATTAAGTATTTGGCCCAGATGTTAAAAATGAATGTGGGCCACGTAAGTTTGGTTTGTCTTGACCCACATTTAAAATACATTGAAAACATTTTTGAGTAAAGAAAAAACATTCCACAAATCAGGTCGTTTTGAGAAAAAGCATGCCCATAGTCTGCCTAAAGCGCAATGATTCATGGGTTTATCAATTTCATTTCAATCGTGACACACCGACCTATCTGGCCCAGTTATGAGTTATTAACTTGACTGTGACTTGACTGAAATATGGTCCATGTCTGGAAGCCAGACTTGGTCCAGTCATGCACCGTAATTCATTGCGGCTTGTGTGGCCCAGAGCCATTTTGCTATATGGGAAAATAAAAATCAACATTATTGATGCTGTAAAAGGTTGCTTGTACGTACAAACGGTGGATCTGTGTGAACGGGTGCGCAGTTGTTCAAATCTACATTTGTTGACAGACAGTTTGGGCTACTTATTAGAATTATGGGAAATGTCGGCTCGACAATATTTAATTGGATGAACATTTTTTAGTTTTATGCCTTACCCAGAATATAAAAATACATTTAGATCATTTACTTTAATCATTACTATTGGAATGTGAAGAGACTTTCAACCAGCACAACAAAAAATGTTTCTGAAGAGAATCACCTACTGCACCTTTAATGCAGCCTTAAAAATAAATGAAAAAATCTGATCTTTTGAACAAACACAATTGAACAGGTCACAAAATTTCTTCTATTTGTGTGATTCTCAAGTCTCTTACATCCAAGCTCTAGTAGTAAACAAAAATCCCTGTGTAGTTTCACAATTGTTGTGATTTGTTTCACTAATCGACCTTCAGATTCCAGACTCCTCCATTCCCTCTCTTGACTGCATGGCAAGAACAGAATAAACCACATTAGCGCCATCTTTGACCTTCTTCCCTCCATCTAACGGTATGTTTGTGACCTCCGCTTGGTCCCGACTGTAAACAAACATGACACACACAACATCTCTTGGATTTAATACGACAGAGAACTGCTGTGGACCAGCACACATGACTGTGTAGTTGTGTTTAACCTGGGCATGCGAGAATAATGCACCGTAATGTAGTTGATTTTTCCCTGTTCCTCAGAGTTTGGAGCTGCTTCTTTCAAGGGCACGATGGATGGATGGCTACTTTCATACACCTCCTCTGGCTCCTCCTGAAGTAGACCCAAAATAAAAGCAAGCCACGTGAGTTTGTGCTATACGACTAATGTGTATATTTAGTAATGCAAGCACTGAAGCTCTATTTTAATTGTTTGGATTTTCAAAGATCACTAATCGGCTGATTGTGCAGATCAAATCGTACAACCAGTCTCATTCTGAAAACGTAACCGCTATATACATTTCTGAAGATCGCCAAATACATCCCAGGATCTACATTTTTTATGCAGATTTTGTTTTACGCAAATCCACCAGAAGGCGCTTTGTGTTCTTTTTGAGATCTCAGATTTCTCTCGCTAGTGTCATTCGTACCTGCTTTTCTTGCGTAAATCCACCAGAGGCCACTGTCGACTTACTGACCGATCGGATGACCCACCCTCCTCCTTCCCTAAACCCAACCAATAGTGTTTTCAAAAGCACAGATTGACCCGCTCACCCACTTCCCTAAACCCAACCAACAGTTTTAAAAATCAATCCAGAAAAAGAAAAGCCTTCGCCTGATTTTTACCATGTTTCAGATTTTACCACGTTCTCACCCTGTTATTTACTTGTTTTTTGGCTTCTGTTTTTGTTTTACCTGCTTTCTGGAACTGTTCTTCACCAGACTTCAACCCGGTCGTCATGGTCAATTTCTCTCTGCATCTCAAGTCCATCGACGTACACAATAATCTAACTGGTCATACTGGTAACAGCGGAAAAGCTGGCCATTCGGAGGTAAGCGGTCAGCTGGTAAGCTCGAAAAGGAAAGACGTCATACCGCCCCATATAGCGTTCGTTTTAAAGACTAAATGCAGCCATACTTACCTTTGGCTACATAATTTGCGATCTTCAAAAATGTATATAGGACTGTGTTTTCAGAATAAGCCTATGTTGAAATCGTAAGTTGTTGAGACTTTACAGGAAGGTAGTAACCCTACTTGTCTTTACTCATTTAGCAGACACTTTTATACAAAAGCGACTTACAAATTTTGCTTCAAATCATCAGAGAGTTGCAGTATAGAAATGCAATGGCAAGTCGAAGTTATTTTATTTGAATTTTTTTATGTTACCAATACTTTCTCCAGTTGATCTGACAGTGGTGCTACAACAATCTAATCATTCATAACTAGGCCCACACAAAATCTGCACATGCAGAAATCTGCAGATTTCCGCTGATTTTATAAGTCTATGTATTTGTATCTGAGTCTATGTATTTACTTGTGTAAATGTGTGTACATTTATATTTATTGTTTTAAAATTAATTTCATTAATATTATTGTGATATAATAATAGTAATATTAAGAATGTCTATGTGATTTATTTACAATACAGTTTGTAAAGTAATATTTTCTGTCTTTTAGTAGATATTTTATATAAGAGACTTGCTTTGTTTACCATAAGTGGATCTAATAGGATTTGCATTGTAAACATTAAATAAAAGTTAAAAAGCTAGTATTTTTTTTTTATTTCATATATTAAGTTTTTAGTTATGATACACCTAAAATCATTCCCCATAAATCCGCAGATTTTTTTTTACAAAATTCTCCACAGAAATAGCAAAAAATGTTCACAGATTCTGTCTGGCCCTACTCATAACTCCTAAATGGCTTAAAGCACAAACTCGTATATCTCAGCATTAACTCAAATATTCATGGGCGGCTAAAGCCGAACAAATCACATGCATCAGATTTGATTATCACCTTTAGTGAAATTTTTGGCCATTTTGGATTTTTTGAAAAACCTACTATTGCAAACTAGTCTTAGGTTTTCCACCCGTTTAGAACCAAAGCAGTGGAGACTCTTTCTGGAGTCTGTTTATAAAAAGTAGAATTTTTCATTTTTCAGGTCTATATTGTATTGACTGGCGACACGGTAGTGCAGTGGGTAGTGCTGTCCCCTCACAGCAAGAAGGTCGCTGGTTTTACAGCGGACTACAGGGACTATGGAGAGTATTTGTGTGGCCCGAAACCCGCTCGGCACAGACTGGTCCAGACCTGTTCTGCTGAACCTTACCTGTAAGTTAGCTTTGCTTTTTTTCATGTAGTCATAAGTTATCATGTGACAGTGGCTCAGTGGTTAGCACTGTCACCTCACAGCAAGAAGGTTGCTGGTTCAAGTCCTAGCTGGGTCAGTTGACATTTCTGTGTGGAGTTTGGATGTTCTCCCCGTTTTCGTGTGGGTTTCCTCCAGGTGCTCCAGTTTTCCCACAGTCCAAAGACATGCGCTATAGGTGAATTTGTTAAGCAAAAATTGTTCATAGTGTATTGGTGTATGTCCTGGTCCTCCAGTTTGGGGGTTGAGCGTTGGGTTAACAACCCACCTCATAAAAAACTAGATAAACTTATGAAACACCAATATGGTGCGGCTAAATATCAACTTCGATATAAACGCCCCTGGAAGTAAGTAAGTACTTAGGTATTGTATTCACTTGCTGCTTGCACCAATGCAAATCCTCTTTCTATGTATAAAAGAAAATACTGTCAAATTTACTAAAGACACTGTGAAACATTAAGGTCAGGTCAAACCAAGTTGTGTCGGCCATTGGGCAGTTTGTTTGGTGTGTTCCACACAGCTGGCTTTCATTGCTGCTAGTTATTTGATATCAGCTTGTTGTGTCCCGGGTTTTAGCCTTTAAAAACTTACACAAATTTATTTTTGTCGCTCACTTTATTGCATATGCATTTGTAGCAATTTCCCTTTCAGTTGTAAAATATGTGGGAGGAAAGTATTTAAATGTTTGTGATAGTCAGTTCATTTAGGCCAATACTTTTATTTACCTCTCAAACAAAAGCATGTTGGGCAGCATGGTGGCTCAGTGGTTAGCACTGTCAAGAAGGTCGCTGGTTCAAGTCCCAGCTGGGCCATATGACATTTCTGTGTGGCGTTTGCATGTTCCTCCGAGTGCTCCGGTTTTCCCACAGTCCAAAGACATGCGGTATAGATGAATTGAATAAACTAAATTGATTGAAGTGTATGAGTGTTTCCCAGTACTGGGTTGTGGCTGGAAGGGCATCTGCTGTGCAAAACCTATGCTGGAATAGTTGGCGGTTCATTCCGCTGTGGTGACCCCTGATAAATAAGGGACTAAGGTGAAGGAAAATGAATGAATGAATGAACAAAAGCATGTTCTTACACCTTTTTCTTCTGTGTTTATAGTACATTAGAAGAACCTTATTGCCATTGGCTTTGCTTGTTTGTGACCAAATTAGTGCTGGGTTTTACGCTGCATTATGAAATGCTTTTGTGTTTGTGTTCTTTATTTGACCATCTTTCCACTACTACAAGTGCTTTTATGGGATTATTTGCCCTGTTCAGTGAAGCTGGCCCTTACACTGTGTCCTAACTACACGCGACAAGATTCCAGTGACAAGCAATTTGTCTGTCTGCACAAAACATGACACAACACAACAGCAACATTTAAATACCAGCCATTCATTTAAATATCAGCCACTGCTCTCCCAATGAAATGGTAGGGTTATAATCTAATCAATACATATTTAACATTATTAAAATTACATAGGTCGATTGACTGATGTTGTTGGAGTCACAGTTCTGACTTTCATTTTCAGACCGTTTGCTATTTATTTTATTTTCAATATCAAAGGTGAACTATTTGCTGTTGCTTTCAGTAGTATGGCAATAAATGTCACATATAATGGTCTTCAAACTCACATTGGTAGCATTTAACACTGAATAAAGCACATTATCTCTCCCTGAGGTAATAATTGTCACAGTAGTTTATGCTGTTGTGTATTGCAGAGATGTAGCAGAACTAGATACTGTTTTATAAAATAGAAATTTTGCACGTCGCTGTTGCAGATGGTTAGGATAAAATATTTTTTTACATTAAAAAGATACTATCTAGATACTATTAGATACAATATTCAACCCCTACAAAATCTGAATGGTTGAATATTCTATCTAGTGTTCAAAATATGGAGAAAATTTTGTTAAATTAAAACTACAAGTGGAAAAATACCTGCAATATTGGGGAAATGGATTGTGCTTATCCCTTTACATTGTGTGAACTTATCTTTATATAAGTTTGTTCATGTGACTTGTAAGGACATAATGTGACCAGTCAAGAGTTCCTTTAAGTTCCAATGTTATTGTATTTTTTGTCTTTTCTTCTACTTAATTCCTTAAAAAAAAGGAATAAAAAAAAAGATACTCTTTATCATGCTGTGCGTCTAGTTAGCACAGGGTGTTAAGTGTTTAGAGTAGATAGTGATCATCTTGGCTGTGTTCTTATTCATCTATTAATATATTACAGACACTGATAATAGTTTATATAAATTTGAGCAAAGAAAACTTACTGGGATGTCAGACATTTTTGTGCCCTTGAGGAGAAACGTCTGTGAAGTCGATTCACTAAATGAAGTGTCATCCACTGGTAGATCAACTACTGGTGAACACTGTTTTTGAAGAGACCACAAATGCATTCAATTAACATGACCATTTTGGGTTGTATGCAGATAATATGATAACAGAATCAAATGTATGACCTGCTTTTCTTCCTCAAGGTTTTCAGTGTCCACCTGATGCATGTTTTTGCTACAAAAAAATGTGAAATCTTGTGTTAGATCAAATGAGAACATCAGATATTTACCATGTGAGCCAGTAAACATGCAATCACCTGATCATGACGACCACAGTCAGTGAGATCAATCCAATAGAAACCCCTACTGCAGATGCCAGCGCGATCACTTTCAGTCGCCCTGCACATATAAATCCCACATACTCAAATAGGGACAGTAGATGCACATCAGTTAACTCAAAACTACATACATGTATAAATCAAATACTTTTTAAATGACTACATGTAATACAGTTTTGGTTTATCCCCCATATCTATCATAATGGGTCCTGTTTCATTTGATTTTGTACATTGTTATTACTGTATGACTCTCCAAAGACATCCACTAAAATGACATTCAGTGTATACAATATAGTCAGGCATATTTACAACAAGAATAATTTCATTACATATTAAAAGCATACCTGTCAACCCTCCCGTTTTTTCCGGGATTCTCCCATATTTTACAGTTCTATCCCGCTATCATCCCGTAAAGGTATTTCTCCCGTATTTTCAGTCTTTCTCTGAAGGGTGGCAAATAAACATATATAGGGTCCCTATACGCAACCCATACCGCCAAACCACCAGGGGCCACCCCTTGCTCTTAAATGTGAGCATGTTCTGTGCTTTTGCTTTGTTTAGGCACGAAAACACTTTGAAATTAATATAAAATCTGGGGGATTCCCTTTCCTTTTCATTATAGGTGCCGTCTCCCCTTCATATGCAATCCTCTTAACAGTCATATAGCGGTGCATGACTGTCAGCTGATGCACTCCATATTGATAAATAGACGCCGTTTACCAAATGGATTCTGTACACGCTATTTGAAGCAGAGCGAAAGTCAGGGTTTTGGGTGCCTTTGAACAGCCATATACACATAATTAATAATAATAATATCTAAAGATGTTGATCTTGGTGGGGTTTTTTAAACACAACTAATTTTGTCCTAAATGAGCATAAAAAGTTAGGAAAGCAATCAAATGCTTTGATTAAAACGTTAGATGTGTCGTGTGCATTTTTAAAGTGACACCTGTTATTTAATGTAATCAAACAAAAAATCTAAATAAATAAGAGATTCATTCATTGTTTTTTAATCAGAATGTGTAAGTTATACAGAAACAGCTAAAGAGATTTGATAGCTTGATTCTATTTTATTATAATAGCTATTAATTTTATTAAGCTGAGCTGTTTGCTAATTTATTTGCTGCAAATGTATACTATTTATTTTTTCTTTTGTAAATAATAATAATAAAACATTTTATTGACCATTTAACTGTTTATTTAAAATGAAACGGCTCCAAATGAGCATATTTAGTAGGGGGGGAGGGGGAGGGGAGGGTGAGGCGGGGGGGTATCCCTTATTTTTATGGTGGGCATATCCCTTATTTTCACATCCCAATGTTGACAGGTATGATTAAAAGATATAAGGATTACAGTGGTGCTCCAAAATACAAATTTATTGTCATTTGAATTGTTTATGTTTTCTACTATCATTCAAACCAGTAGGTTTTCAGCAAGAAGGTTTTAGTCATTTAAAATGCAGTGCCATATACTGCATTGGATTAATCAGTGGCAGTTCTCCATCTGAAAAAAATAAATAAAACTAGAACCATAAAACTGTGGTTGACTTTATTACTCTCATTGGAATACATGTAATTGTCTCAAACTAACAATTCCGACAGCACACAAACAAACAAACTGAAATGTTACTAATATTTCACTATATCTGGACCTTTCTTGCCTTTTTTGCTGCAAAGTTATCAATTATATCATCATATACCCCATTAAAGTAACCCAGGGGCATTGCTAGACATAATGGCCTTGCCCCTATACTACCCATAAACATATATTTTAATTATTTATTATAAATAAATAAATATATTTATTTTCTTGTATATATAATATATATAATTATTATTATTATTATACAATTATTATTGTAAATAAATAACAGAAAAGGCAGCACGGTGGTGCAGTGGGTTAGCACAATCGCCTCACAGCAAGAAGGTCGCTGGTTCGAGCCTCGGCTGGGTCAGTTGGCATTGTTCCCCAGTGATGGGTTGCAGCTGGAATGGCATCCTTATCCCTCCATTCAGCTTTATAGCCATGCTTAGTCAAAATAAGATTATCGTCATATTATATCTTTAGTTTTGTCAACTTGCAAAATTTGCTGTGTGTCGACACCTCTGCATTAAAATTACTCCAAACAGAGCAGCGCGGTTTTTCTGCGTGCATGCGTCAGTTTGCTTTTACCAGCGCTGTTTTGGTTGCACATAGAGAACAACAAACTTGCGCGAGCAAAAGACGCCAAATGTGAATGGCCTCTTACATATTTATTCTGGGATTACCACTCTAAATGAAGACACTTGCATAAAGTAAATCTTATCTCAAAGCTTTTACTAGGCCTCGTTTTTTTTTTTTTTTTGCACTGTCTCCCCCCTGCAAAATGCCGCCCTGGACGATCGCCCATATTGCCCATGCCTAAATCCGCCACAGGGTTTAATAAGTTAAATTGTTCTTTGATATCTACATTGTCTTAGGTACAGTAAGTTCAAAAAATCTCCAGAAACAGTTTTATATGCTCATTTATTACTCCCCAAAATACCCCTAGGATCAGAAGGTCCATAATTGATCATATTTGTATCGTGTCGTGAATGTTAATCAACTTTTTTCTGAAATTCAGCTTTCACAGACACACACAAACCATGATGTATGCTGAACATGGACAAAGTAACGTTAACCTATTTTGCTCACCAGATCTGTTGTGGATAAAGGCTAAATTATAATTAAACTTGACAAAAGAGACTGATAGATATGTATTGCGTTTTATTTTTAAGCTATAATGTAAAAGGAAACACACCCTGTAAGTAATATTAACCTCTTCATGAACAGATGACAGTGAATTAGCAGTATACAAGTATGTTGAAACATAAATATCAAATTTTACAATAAACATGATAAAGTAACAAAAGAGACAATTAAACTTATCTTATGCGTCTTCGGTGAGGAGCTGAATATAAATAATCTGTAAATCTTGCATTTTGCATCCTGATGCGAGTTTGAACATGTCTCAGTCAATGCTCAGTGACAGATAGTAAACAATCCGAGCCTCTTGTTTTTAAAATAAAAGTCCCACATACATAGTAAGTTATATATGAGCTTAAAAATAACTATGGGAGGAAAATTATCATTGTTGTCTCACTAGGAAATGGTGTGGCTTATCAAACGCAGCATATTAATGATCTCAGAGCTACATATTAGTCTGTGTTCTCCTAATGACGCGGTTGCTCATCAGGTCTGGATAAACAACCTAAAGTACATGCAAAGGATCGCCGCAAATGATTACGTTTGTTTATTTACAGGTTTATGATGGTCCAGGATCAACTTTAGTGAATTTACACTGTATTTAAATGATGGTGGTCCAGGATCAACTTACATGAGAACGAGGAAACAATAGTGTCTGAGGCTCACTGTATGGCCATTTACATATACTGTACTGATCTCTTATTCGAGTATACCTAGATATACCCAGATATACCCAGGCACCTTTAAGAAACATTTCTTTTTATCAATATTGGAAACAGTTGTGCTGTTTCATATTTTGCACAGAAATTTTGTTTCCTTTTCAGGAATTTTGTCAAAATGAATACATTACTTAAAAAACACAATTAGTTATTTCAGACACAAATCTACATTATAACATTATAAATAAACCCCCCCAAAATGTTTTTATAATATAATAATAATATTAATAATAATTTAAAATATAATAATCTAAAATATAAATGTTTATATTTGATATTTTACAAACAAACAAACACACTGACGATGTGATTGTGCAACTAACCTCGAACCTTGACGGTGAGTATGGGGGAGCTGTGTGCACCGATGCGGTTTCGGGCCTCGCAGTAGTACTGTCCGCTGGCTCCAGAACTGACCTCAGCAATGGTGTAGCTGGGGCCCGATCGAGTTTCCCAGGCGTCAGCCGTATTGATCCGGTGCCAGGTGTAGTTCTCCACCGCCGGATTGGCCTGACTGATGCAGGTCAGCGTCAGTGAGCTGCCCGCTTCGATCACAGTGGAGGGCTGAGCCAGAACAGAGGTGTTTTTAGGGGCGTCTAAAAAAAGAGAAAGACAAAAAATAACAGATTCATTAAGGGAAAGCAAATTTCACAAGACATGATTTGTGAGTTGCATTTAGGCATTATAGGCAACGGATTTAATAATATTAATCAATATATTTCACTAAAGTCCAACAATATTAGCACTTGCAAGTATTTAGACAGTATAAACTTTATAATGTTATTTGTAATAAAAGGTCATACATGTCAAATCAAACTAATTTCAGAAACTTCCATGGCTCAAAGTTCAAATTTTCTTAATTTTTTTACTGAACGAACAAAAATATACAGCAGGAAAAAAATATTACAATATTATAAATACAAACATAAATACAAACATAAAAATAAAACAGAACAAAAGAAATCTGAATAATGAGTTCTGTGTAATAACAATGGAATGAAACAAAGAGAAAGTGCTGAACTACTGAAATGTATTTAATACTTAATATAAAGGCATTTTGGCAGCTTAAAGAAGCCTCTCATGTAGAGAATCAAGTCACATGACTTCCTTAGGTGTAAGTTTTATCACAGACTTCAACAGAGTAAAAAACTTGATGGTTCTGTGGTTCTCTTCTATCAAATCTGATCTTTATTTTTTATTTTATATCGGATTTAAGTCAGGCGATCGGCTGGGCTATTCTACAGCTTGATTTTCTTTCTCTGAAAGCATTTAAGAGTTCTCTCGGCTGTGTTTTGAATGATTGTCTTGCTGAAATGTCCACCTTGGTTTCATCTTCATCCTGATAATGTAGATGTTTGACTGAAGCAGCTAATATTCATTTACACTGAGGAAGGACAGAGGGTTGCTGAAGAACTACTGAGAGATTTCAGCTGCTGTCTGGGCTTTCACTGCCTTTCTACACCTCCCTTTCTTTATGTGTTCAATACTTTTGGCTTTGTCATTTAATGTTATTACACAACTTAATTTGTAAACCAATTAGATTTGTTTTCTTTGCATATATGGATTTCTTTAGTTGTTACCAACATCTGGGGACAATTTCAAGTCAACAGCACCTTTAGAAATACGTTTTCTGAGAAATATGGTGACATATTCAAAACTTATTTTCCCCGCTGTAAATAGCTGTTATGATTGCCAGTGGTGTTGTCTCCGCTGGCAATTTACTTCCTGTAGTTTGTTGCAATCGCCAGCGGAATTTTCTATATGAGAGATTACTGCTGATCAAACTACAACTCCCAGAACTCCCTGCGCTCATCAACTCCTGCAACAGCTGACAATAATCCGGACACTCACACACAGACACAGCTGCTGCTCATCTACACTGATTACAAGGACTATAAGTACACCTCACCTTCATTTGCCGAGTCTTGTACTTGTTTCAGTGCGAACATTACAAAGAGTTTTCCTGGTTTGTTTTCCCGTGTTTTGATTCTTGCGCCGTTTCAGGTTTTGATTCTTTGCCGCCTAGTCTGACCTCTTGCCTGTTTACTGACCACGATTATTGGATTGCCCTTGTGGTACTGGTTTGCTCCTGTTTCCGACATCTGCCTGTACGACCTCAATTATTAAACTGCATTTGGATCTGCAAGTCTGTTCTTAGCATCTGTATTACAACAATAGCTATGAAAGCCAAAATATTAAATGTCATAAATGTATATTCACTAATTAATCCACAAGTTTTTTAAAGCAGGGTCAAAATGACCATTTTCAGGCTTATTAAATTAGGCTGGTAAAATGTCTTTAGTTATTTCTTTATACATAGACTGGTGATTTATTAATCAAATCGATTGACTTAAGCTTATGTTTGTTATTATTTTCACATAAATACATCATAATATACAGTATAATAATACCCTTTTAGATAATTTTTTTAGCAAAGCTTTCTTTTGCTATCCTTATTTTTAAAGGCATCGTTCATCCAAAAATAAACATAATGTCAACATTTACTCCCCCCTCACTTCTCATAAACTTGTTTGTGTTTTTTTCTTTTAGCACATACTGCAAAATATATTTTGAAGAATGCTGGAAACCAGTAACCATTGATTTCCATTGTATTCATTTTTCTTACTATGGATGTCAATGGTTAGTTTTCCAACATTCTTCAAAGTATCCTCTTTTGTGTTCAAACTCATAAAGGTTTGGAATCCCTTCAAGAAACAAGTAAAGCTTCATTTTTGGGTGAACTATCCCTTTAAGGCCTTATAGGATTCATGTTCAAACACAGGGGTTTCAATGTGGATCCGAGTACAAATCACATATTGTTGTACACATTTTCAGTGATCAAAAGCAAAAGTTCTGCCAGTTTACTAAAAGCCAATAATCTGGAATGATTTAGACTAAAACATATTAAGATCTCAATGTCAATGAGTTTTCAAATTGTTGTTAAATATACATCCATGGCATTCTCCTTCTATCACTATTCATGTTTGTCTTATTCTAATAAATGAAAATTAAACAATATAAACATCTCAAAAAACTGAGCTCCAAACTTAAACTTGCTGCTTGATAGACAGCTTAATTGTTTTATGTTCAATCCACTTAAATTTGTATAAACAATTAAGTTCACCTTATTGATTTGTGTTGGGACAACATGAAGGAACTGTGTGGAACCCAACATTTTTTACAGTGTAGTTGAGTTCAAATGGGATCCCTAAATATGTGCAAACTTACAAAGCACTGGAAGGGAAATAGTAGGCGATGTCCCCATGCCGAATGTGTTCCACGTAGTGCAGTAGTACTGTCCGGCATGATGGGAACGCACACTGAAGAAAGTGAGATTTTGCGCCGTGCCTCTTGTCCAGGGTTGACCACCATTCACTTTATACCAGGCGTATTTCAGCACAGGAGGGTTAGCATTGCTGCTGCAGGTCAGATTGACAGAAAAGCCCTCCATGATGTCTCCTTTAGGACTGATGAGGATCCTTGTGTTTTTGGGCGAGTCTGGAATTAAAGATGCATATATTTTACAATACCTGAAAAGATGATTCTATGTTCATGAATACTTTGTTTCCAGAGTTCTTGTATATTGTTGCCAGATTATGCTGGCAAATAGGCAGGGCATTGCTGTTTGATTGCAAATGCAGTAAGTTTTGTTTAGTTGGTTTTGCAGTTTTTTGGACAGTGTTAAAACATTAGAACAATACAACAATCGTTGGCTTTTTAGCCAATTAAAAAAAAAAAAAACATTTGTGCCTCTCAAAGTAACATTGCTTCATTCCTAAAAAAAAACTTTGTGAATCAGGCATTTTGAATGGATTATTTGAATGATTGGTTAAAAGATGCACTCATTAGGACAGTAACTTAGAACCTACTGTCAGTTTTAGTTAGAGATGCACCAATATGGAATTTTTTACTTTTGCTGATAAACGATAACAGGACAAGAACTTACAACCTACTGTCAGTTTTAGTTAGGGATGCACAGATATGGAATTTTTTATCTTTACCGATAACCGATATTAAGAGAGCTTACATCCTACTGTCAATTTCAGTTAAAGTTGCAGCGATATGGAATTTTTGACTTTTGCTAATAACCGATAACAGGACAAGAACTTACAACCTACCGTCAGTTTTAGTTAGAGATGCACCGATATGTTTTTTTTTTTTTTACTTTTACCGATAACAATAACAGAACAAGAACTTGCAATACTGTGAGATTTAGTTAGAGATGCACCGATATGGAATTTTTGACCTTTATCGATAACCAATAACAAGACAACAACTTACATCCTACTGTCAGTTTTATTTAGAGGTGCACCGATATGGAATTTTTGACCTTTACCAATAACCGAGAACAGGACAAGAACTTACAACCTACTGTCAGTTTTAGTTAGGGATGCACAGATATGGAATATTTTATCTTTACCGATAACAGGACAAGAACTTACAACCTACTGTCTGTTTTAGTTAGGGATGCACAGATATGGAATTTTTGATCTTTACCGATAACCGATAACAGGACAAAAACTTACAACCTACTGTCCGTTTTAGTTAGGGATGCACAGATATGAAATTTTTCACCTTTACCAATAACCGATAACAAGAGAACTTACATCCTACTGTCAATTTCAGTTAAAGATGCAGCGATATGGAATTTTTTACTTTTGCTGATAACCGATAACAGGACATAAACTTACATCCTACCATCAGTTTTAGTTAGAGATGCACCGATGTGGAATTTCTGACTTTTGCTGATAACCGATAACAGGAAAAGAACTTAAAACCTACCGTCAGTTTTAGTTAGAGATGCACCAATATGTTTTTTTTTTTTTTTTTACTTTTACCGATAACAATAACAGAACAAGAACTTGCAATACTGTGAGATTTAGTTAGAGATGCACCGATATGGAATTTTTGACCTTTATCGATAACCAATAACAAGACAACAACTTACATCCTACTGTCAGTTTTATTTAGAGGTGCACCGATATGGAATTTTTGACCTTTACCGATAACCGAGAACAGGACAAGAACTTACAACCTACTGTCAGTTTTAGTTAGAGATGCACTGATATGGAATATTTGATCTTTACCGATAACAGGACAAGAACTTACAACCTACTGTCTGTTTTAGTTAGGGATGCACAGATATGAAATTTTTCACCTTTACCAATAACCGATAACAAGAGAACTTACATCCTACTGTCAATTTCAGTTAAAGATGCACCAATATGGAATTTTTTACTTTTGCTGATAACCGATAACAGGACATAAACTTACATCCTACCGTCAGTTTTAGTTAGAGATGCACCGACGTGGAATTTTTGGCTTTTGCTGATAACCGATAACAGGACATAAACTTACATCCTACCGTCAGTTTTAGTTAGAGATGCACCGATGTGGAATTTTTGGCTTTTGCTGATAACCGATAACAGGACAAGAACTTACAACCTACCGTCAGTTTTAGTTAGAGATGCACCGATATGTTTTTTTTTTTTTTTTTACTTTTACCGATAACAATAACAGGACAAGAACTTGCAATACTGTGAGATTTAGTTAGAGATGCACCGATATGGAATTTTTGACCTTTATCGATAACCGATAACAAGACAACAACTTACATCCTGCTGTCAGTTTTATTTAGAGGTGCACCGATATGGATTTTTTGACCTTTACCGATAACCGAGAACAGGACAACAACTTACAACCTACTGTCAGTTTTAGTTAGAGATGCAAAGATATTAAATTTTTGACCTTTACCGATAACCGAGAACAGGACAACAACTTACAACCTACTGTCAGTTTTAGTTAGGGATGCAAAGATATTAAATTTTTGACCTTTACCGATAACCGATGACAGGACAAGAACTTACAACCTACTGTCAGTTTTAGTTAGAGATGCACTGATATGGAATATTTTATCTTTACCGATAACCGATAACAGGACAAGAACTTACAACCTACTGTCAGTTTTAGTTAGAGATGCACTAATATGGAATGTTTTACTTTTATCGATAACCGATAACTCTTTAGATTTGGAGGCCAATAGCCGATATAAAGGCCTATAAAGTTTTTTTGTTTGTTTTTAAAAGTTTCTGCATGATTGCAAAAACAAAAGGCAAACACATACACTGAACGACTGTTATAATTTTACCTAAACTTCAAAAAAGTTTGAACTTATCTCTAAACTTTATTAATGAACTATATGGTCAACTTTCTTTTATTAAAAAAAATCTAAATTTAAAATACCAATAAAATAATAAAAACTGGCATGCAGCAAGCATGTAAAGTAATTAAAAAAGTTAAACTAATACAGAATTTATTAGTTTTAAAAAGAAATCTACCAAATTTTGTTATCTAATAATGATAATATTAAAAATAGCATTTATTTTCCATTACCAATATGGTTACCGATATGTTGTGCATCCCTAGATTTAGTGTCATATTTATTTAGTTTAATATAGCCCTAAACCAGCACAAAAACACATTCAGCAAAATATATTTTGATCACAGTTATTTAAAGTTTTCAAAAGCTATCAGTCATAAACAAAGTATCACAAACCACTAGCCAAAGTTTCATACTGATGGATTTAAACAAACCCTAACCTTAAGTATGACCAATGATAGTGAATGCGGGAAGTAAATATTCCTTTAACAGCTGAGCATCATGTGGTTTCCCAATTTGCTCTAAATTTGTTCACTTGATCTGAACTTTGGTCCATTAGAGATTGGCAGACAATGTGACATAATGTCCTGCCAAAATTAAAGTTATTACACAAGAACCAGTGACTGAGAAAGAGGCTCCCGCTCACAAAGACATCAGCTCAGCAACACTGGAAAGAATAAATCTAATTAGGGAAAGTGACAAGTTCAAATGTCTGGTGACCTTTTCAGAAATAGTCTCATTTTGACTTGTTCACCGAAAAGCTGAAAATTTGCTGTTAGTTTTTTTCCACTCTCAGGTCACCCAAGATATAAGTAACTTTTTTTTCCTTCAATGGAAAATGAAAGTGTTTTTAGCTAAAACTGTGGTCTTTAGTGATTCACATAATGCAAGTAAATGGCTACAAAGACTTTAAGAGTGAAAAAAAATACATACAGGCAAAACAAAATTAATACGAGTTGAGCTTATTTTAGTTTTGCCAGTTTTTTGTGTGTAAAAAATAAAACATTAATAAATGTAGTTTTTATATTTGGTTATTATTAACTATTAATCAATTAAATGTATTTTAAAGACCATGTATATGCAATTTATATATATATTTTTAAATGTTTTATTAAATTCTACGTTTCATAATTTTAAATAATGTGGTATTTGCACACAGACTTTTAATTTCAGTCAGCCAGCCCCAGGGCTTCTGGTGACTTTTCATCCCATGCAAAATCGCCGTGTTTAAGATCTGATTTCTTTAAAAAACAGCAATCTTCACCGCCTGGCTGAGATATGATATAAAGTGGGTCTCAGACCAAACAAGAAGCACTGTATTAAATAATATTTTTCCACACCAGGTCTTTAAAATATGGAAATTAATTTTACTCCAGTATTTTCAATGGAATTTCTGTGCTAGCTTGTTGCTAATGACGGTGCTGGCAGTTACAACAGTCTTTCGTCTCTTTTTACGCGTTAACAATCAAAAGGATGCTTAAGTTTATTTTTAAAAAAAAGTAAAAAAAAGAAGTTCCTTGCATTATAAATCAGATTTCATATGGCCCCACTTATGCTTATGAACTTTGCAGTCATTTGATAAAAAATACAGTAATCATTTCTTTAAAAAAAAGAATTTAAGGAGACACTTATATCTTAATTGTTTATTTATTTATTTTTAAATTTATTTTTATCTATTGTTTATCCTATTGTTTTATTATTATTATTATTATTATTATTATTATTATTATTTTCATGTTATCTTATGTATGTTTATACAACAGTTCTGTCTGCTTCTTGAATCTGATTGGCTGATAGCTGTGTGATATTCTGCAAATAACAGCACTCGTCCAGCCTCTTCACCCTTGTGTATTACTTCGCCCACATACAGCGACTAGCAGAGAACACTCTACAGTTTGACAAATATTGCTGCTGTTGGACAACATAATGTACTTTTGAGGCTTTTTTAGGTGAGAATGTAGTTGTTTAGATTGCATCTATGCAGTTTATTTATAAGGATAGTGGCTATTTTTAAATCTTTATCATTTCTGAGAGACAGGAGATTGTATTTATACCATAGTAATTGTAGTGAATTGAGTGTGAGATCTTGCATATCAGGAATGTGTGTGTTTTGTGTTGGCCACTCTTTGAGTTACTTTTTGATTGGCCATCTGTTTGTTTCTAATGCTTCTCCTGTTTTTGTTACTGCAGACTAGTTCAGTAAAAAGAAAGACAGAAGAAATGCCCGCACATGTTTAGCGTTTTTCTTTATCACAAACACAACCGTAATCTGGTAGTGTTTGTGCTGCTTAGGCTTTTTCGGGGTTAATTACTGTGATCTCCCGATTGCAACAGAGAAATACTGGGAAATCTCTGTAGATTGATGGTATTTCATGTTGTTCAGTCTTATAATCTTAAAATGTGAGCAAAATCACCTGTTTTGTCATCACTTTAGACACTCCGCTAGAGAATCCTTCAAATACTAGCTTTAAAGTAACGTTTGTGAAGTAGCAATGGTTTCTGCTGTTCAGCTGCAGATGTGAATGAAGGTGGAAGAAAGTAGTTCCTCATACAAAAGGGTTTTGAGACTCTCCGTGTTTGATTTTCTTTTTTATTTACATGATTATGCTGTCAAACTGTTGTCTAAATGCAATATCACACTCGTAGCAGAACCAATATACAGCCATATTGCACTGCTACGAGTGTGATATTGCGCATATAATTTTGTGTATGTGATATCTTACCTTATTATTTATATACGTATTTAGTGTATAATTACGTTTTCTTAATAATTTCTTGTTTGGTGAATTTTTATGACATGTTTTATATATCTATATTATGTACAGTTGTCTGAATTCTGAATTATTAGCCCGCCTTTGAATTATTTTTTTCTTTTTTAAATATTTCCCAAATGATGTTTAACAGAGCAAGGAAATTTTCACAGTATGTCTGACAATATTTTTTCTTCTGGAGAAAGTCTTATTTGTTTTATTTCAGCTAGAATAAAAGCAGTTTTTAATTTTGTTTAAAAACATTTTAAGGTCAAAATTATTAGCCCCTTTAAGCTATATTTTTTTTTTGATAGTCTACAGACCAAACCATCGTTATACAATAACTTGCCTAATTACCCTAACCTGCCTAGTTAACCTAATTAACCTAGCTAAGCCTTTAAATGTCACTTTAAGCTGTATAGAAGTGTCTTGAAAAATATCTAGTAAAATATTATTTACTGTCATCATGGCAAAGATAAAATAAATCAGTTATTAGAAATGAGTTATTAAAACTATTATGCTTAGAAATGTGTTGAAAAAATCTTCTCTCTGTTAAACAGAAAATGGGGAAATAATAATAATACTAATAATAAACTGGGGCTAATAATTTAGGGGGGCTAATAAATTTGACTGCAACTGTATATTTTATCTACAGTTTTCTTTTCTGTCTGACCTAAAATGAACCTAATAAAGCAAAAAAATAAATAAATAAAATACAGTATAGTACAATACATATACAGTAAATCAACATTAAACTACCCCAAATCAGCAAGATAATAAATGTTTTATTGGCCTATAGGATTTCCCCCCCAAAAGCCATTACCTTTTATGAATCACCAAGGACCACAGTCTTCCGATCTTATTTATTGTTCTACAGAAGATAAAAATTGCTAAGGTTTTTCATTGAACTAAGAGTATAAAAGCACATTTATTATTGGTTGAACTGTCACTTTATGATCATTTATGACTACATAAAAATAACAAAGCTAACTTACAGGTGAGGTTCAGCAGAACAGGTCTGGACCGGTCTGTGCCGAGTGGGTTTCGGGCCACACAGAAATACTCTCCATAGTCCCTGTAGTCCAAACTCCACAGCCTCAGCTCAGGTTTAAAGCTTTCTGGCAGACTGCCACTCTCTCCTTCTTTAAACCAGGCAAAGCTTTCTGCTGGCGGAGCTCCATCACTGCTGCAGGTCAGAGTCACCGACTCACCCTCTCGGACGGCCTCTCGAGGGCTGATCTGAACAGCGGTGTAGCGAGGAGCATCTGAAACAAAGAAAAAGATAAAGGTGAAATACAAACACCAGTAGGAGAGGCCATTTGACAGAAGAGTTCAATTGCACACACTTTGGATTCTGCTTTAATTACTGCATTAACTGATTGTATGTACAGTTGAAGTCAGAATTATTAGCCCTCCAGAATTATTAGGCCCCCTGTATATTTTTTCCCCAATTTCTCTTTAAAGGAAAAAATTTTGTTCAACACGTTTCTTAACATAATAGTTTTAATAACTGATTTATTTGCAATGATGACAGTACATAATATTTTACTAGACATTTTGTTTTAAGATACTAGTATTCAGCTTACAGTGGAATTTGAAGGCTTAACTCGGTTAATTAGGTTAAGTCAGGGTAATTAAATGCAAGTCATTGTATAACGATGGTTTGTTCTGTAGACAATTGAAAGAAAAAATGTTTAAATGGGGCTAATAATATTGACCTTAAAATAGTTTAAAAAAAAATTCAAACTGCTTTTATTCTAGCCGTAATGAAATATGACTTTTTCTAGAAGAAAAATTATAGGAAATACTGTGAAAAATTCCTTGCCCTTAAACATAATTTCGGAAATATTTGAAAAAGAAAGAAAAAAAATTCACAGGAGGGCTAATCATTTTGACTTCAACTGTATATTAATCATAACAATAGTTTTGAGAACCTGAAATGAAATGATTCATGCATAAAATCAGTACAACATTTTACAGTATATCAAGTAAGATAACTACTGTACTGTAAACTGTAACATTGCGGACTGTGATTTCAGTTTAATCTAAATGTTTTCTGTCTGAATGTATTTCCTGTTATTCAAAACTGAATTTTCAGCAAGATTATTATAATGTCACATAATCCTTTCCAAATTATTATGTTGATTTAACTACGATGTTGATTTGAGAACCAAATCTTAAGAAACATTTCCTATCATTATCAGAGTTAAAAAAAAACAGCTGTGCTGCTTAATATTTTTGTGGAAACTGATGATTTGTTTCAGGATTCTAAAAAAGAATGTAAAATAATAATAATAATATATATATATATATATATATATATATATATATATATATATATATATATATATATATATATATATATATATATATATATATATATATATATGAAATATATTTTTTTGTAACATTATAAATGTCCTTATTGTCCCTTTTGGTTGATTTATGCGTAGAAATAAATAATACCTATTATTATTATTATTATTATTATTATTATTATTATTATTATTATTATTATTATTGCTATAATTAATTAATTATTTTATAATTAAAAAAATAATATGACAAAGAGTCATCACAACAAAGGCTTTTATGTTATTTTAGTAAGTTAATTGGATTTCAACAAATTTTTTTAGGTTATACAAAGTTTAACTTCATATGTTTGAGATGACTAGAAAATATCAATTGATTCAACTAAAACAATTAAGGCAGTAAGAATTTATTTTCACAGTGTACTTCAATTATGACCAGGCTTATTGAACTGAACTAAAATTAAAACCATAATATATATATATATATATATATATATATATATATATATATATATATATATATATATATATATATATATATATATATATATATATATATATATATATATTTTTTTTTTTTTTTTTTTTAGATAATTAAAAAAATGTAAAAGTGATTTTTTACTTTACTTTAAAAAGTGAGTAAACCCATTGTAACTCAGAACTGTTAATTGATTTAACTTAATTTTTATAATCATGCACAGTTCCTTTACTTAACATTTTTAAGGCAATGGGTTTACTTTAAGTAAAGTCAACAATAATCCCATTAAAAACAGTTTCACTCACTTATTTTTAGTTGGCAACAAAAAATATTTTTTACAATGTACCACTCTTCAAATTTGAGAATTTTCATTGGCAATTTATGAAGCACAGATATTTATTAAAAGAATGAACCAAAATTGTAATAACTAAATGCAAATGAGTAATTACCAGATCTTTACAATAAAACTAAACACTAAAAATGAGGAAAAACAAAACGAAGTGATTGAAATTTAAACAAACATAAACAAGACTCGAAAGTAAAAACTAAATCAAGCTCGTACTAAAAACTACAATGGTTAGAGACCCATTGTCCATGATCTATAATAATTGTGAAAAGCGTTATAAAAATAAACTTGAATCAAATTGAATGAAATTGATCCCAGTAAATACTGGATACTCACATCCCAGAGCTAGAGTGAGCCCCGGGGACTGGACATTTTGAATGGGTAAAGGACGGCAGGTGTAGGTTCCTGCGTGCTGACTGTTGAAGTTATAGATGGCTGACAGTTTGCTGGACTGACCCAAGTTCACTCCATTTCGATAAAGGGCAAAACTCTTTCCAGGAGCGGCACAACCTCGCGCCACACAGCTCAGGAAAACTGTCTCACCGGCAGCAAACATGTTACCAATTCTGGGCGGATGTACGTTAACCTGAAGCTCTGGAAACAGAACATGTCACTACATTAGGTAAATGGGTTTCCTCCAACAAAAATTTGCAAATAAACAACTAATTACTCCATCATAATAGGGTATTGCAAGGCGTTTGCATTGTGGTTGTGTATAATATTGTCTATATAAATAACATATTTAAACATTCTAACTACACATTTAACTCCACCCACTGACAGCCATTGGTTGAATAAACAGGTGGCCCCACCCCAAAAATATTATTTAGGCTGATTTGTCTTACCTTGTCAGATTGTCCTACCTCCCATTCAAAAGGTAGGCAGCACATTTTGATGACGCAATATGCTACCCATCAGATTTTGCTAATAATCGCCCTAACATAAGCCTAATATTTATCTGTTTAAAATTGATTTTAAGCATTATATCGAAACCCTAAAAGACACAAAAAATAAAAAAGCTATAAAGATGGATGCAATTTTAGAATCCTTTTCGTATGCAAATTGTTTGTAATTTATATATATATCCCCTGTAATTTTATTTTATTTATTTTATTTTTTTTTACTTTGTACTGATTTGTTCCTGTAATGTGGAAAAATGTAAGCATTGCATTCCCCATTTTTTGTATGCTATTGTTCTTGTTATGCAAAAAAATAAATAAAATAATAATGGTAATAATAATAATAATCGCCCTAACCTACCTAATCCCTAACCCCAACCTTAGAACCGTTCAAATACAGTATTGGTAGCATAATCTGATTGGTAGGATAAAATGTCAGGACACCAGCATTTAAAATATTGTGATTGAGATAAATGAAAATTAGGAAAGAAGTCGTTTAATTCAGGCCCTATGATTTTCCTATGAGACCATTTTATGGGAGAAATCTGTCAAAATACAGAAGATGTTTAGTTTAACAAGAAGAAATTACAGCAAATATATTACCACTTTCCTCCACAAGTCCACAGACATGTGGTATAGGTGAATTGGGTAGGCTAAATGTCCGTAGTGTATGTGTGCGAATGGGAGTGTATGGGTGTTTCCCAGTGATGGGTTGCAGCTGGAAGGGCATCCGTTGTGTAAACATAAGCTGGATAAGTTGGTGGTTCATTCCGCTGTGGCAACCCCTGATTAATAAAAGGACTAAGCCGAAAAGAAAATGAATGAATGAATATTACTATGGCACGTTCTAATGTATATCTCAATGTAATAGTAATGCTAACACTAAAACAACACCACTACCACTGATAATAGTAATATTAGTAATTATTACTAACTAATTACAAACTACTAATAATTCATAAATAATAATTCATCAAAAATCAGTCAATAATGAATAAATAATAAAATGAAAGAGTATATTGAAAAATATGTTGGTTGTCTAATGAATGAAAGACATGCTTTTTGATTATTAAGTATCCAGAATAAAATACAATGGTTGCGTGGCTCTAAAATATTTTTTAATGTAGATTTTACATTAAAAAAAATGATCAATTGTATACATTTAATAATTTTAGTTATGTTGACGTTTTTGACTTCAATTAATATGACCACAAAAACAGTAAAACAAAAATTTAAATTATAATGTGGAAAATTTCATAAAAACAGACAAAATACACACAAATGCAAAGGAAACTAATTTTGGGGAAAAGATTTAAAGTTCCCCAACTTACACCAAGGGTATAATAATTTGATAACAACACAGCAAAAACTATAAAATTGTAAAATATTCTTACAACTCAAAATGTATACATAAGAATTTCAAGAATATTTTATATATTATTGATCACATGAATGTATGTGTGTGTATGTATAATTTATTCATGTGATGAATCCTAAATTTTCTGCATAATTACTCCTGCCTTCACTGTCAAATGATCCTTCATATATCAGTTTAATATTTTATTATTATCACATCGAAAATAATTAAGACATGTCACTCTTCATTCATTCATCATTTTCTTTTCAGCTTAGTCCCTTTATTCATCAGGGGTTGCCACAGCGGAATGAACCACCAACCTATCCAGCATATGTTTTATGCAGCGGATGCCCTTCCAGCTGCAACCCAACACTGGGAAACACCCACACACTCTAGCATTCACATACATACACTATGGCCAATTTAGTTTATTCGATTTACCTATTCCGCATGTCTTTGGACTGTGGGGGAAACCGGAGCACCTGGAGGAAACCCAGGCCAACACCGGGAGAACATGCAAACTCCACACAGAAATGCCAACTGACCCAGCCGGGGCTCAAACCAGCGACCTTCTTTCTGTGAGGCGATCGTGCCACCCACTGCGCCACCATGATGCCCTTACATGTCACTCTTTACCAATTAAATGCATCCTTGCTGAATAAACTGCAAATCACACAATTGCACTTCAATTTACAGTAGTGTATGAGTTCTCAGTATTAACACAACAAACGTACTCTTATTAACCTTAAAAGGAGACCTATTATGCAAAAATCCCTTTTATAAGGTGTTCAAACACAGTTGTGTGGCAGCAGCCTGTGAATATAACCAGCCTCTAATGGTAAAAAATTATTAATTCTATTTATTTTAATGGTGGGCCGTTATTGGTGTTAACGTGCTGCGTTAACGCGAGACTCTTATCATGCGATAAAAATAATATCGCCGTTAATCTATTCTCAAAGTTAAGTTGGGAGCTGGGTCTATTCTACGCAAGCTATGATGACTTTCACCTTGATAATTTAGCGCGGATGTATACCTTACCGGTGAGCCGTCTGACAAAAGAGTGCCTTTCTGAATCAAATCAGCAGGATGCCCTTCTGGATCTTTCACTTACTTCGAAGACACTACTGACTACGTTTACATGGACATATAGTTATTTGCCTTAATAGACAATAATATAATTAAGGTGTTTACGTGAAGTGCTTTCATGTAAGAGTTTCCTGTAATTTTGGGTAACTTTAACTGGAGTTCGGCAGTTTCACTTTAACTCATGAACATTTCATTCATGCCCCCGTGACAAACTGTGGTATTAGACGCAAATAAGGAGTAAGGACTGGTGAGAGTGTTGTGGAATTTAATAACGCACGCCAAATGGAAAGAAAAAACTTCCGCATTTCGCGGTGTGTGTGTGTGTGTCTGCGGTACTTTATTGACAGCCGTGTGTGTGGATCTTGTCGAAAAATATGGCAACAAGTCCTACATGAAGGTAATAGTTTGATTGCGGCGTTTACGTCAATAATGCCACTAATATATGCATACTCCACATGTCTTAATTTCATTTCTGTTTAGTTCAGTTATGACTTCAAAAATCGCTGTTTCGAGCTTATGTAGGCCTACAGTTCAAAATTCATGTTTTTACTGACAAAATAGTTAGTAAACACAAATCTTATTGAACATCATTTATTTTCATCACCAATTGTCATAGTAGAACAGTTTCTCAAGTAGTTTGTGATGCATTTTGGAAACAGGAGATGAGCCCCTGGTCTAATGCGCCACCTGGCTTGAGAAACCCGTTCTCAAAGACTTATATTTAGTCAATATTTGGGTAGCACACATATTCTGAATGCGTTCGCCAGAATTCAAATCAGCTATTTTAATCTAGATTAATACCAAGATTACAGTGAGATTAATCTAATTTAAAAAATGAATCTATGCCCACCTATAATATATTTATAATCACACTTGATAAAAACAGTCTGCAGAAACACTTTTATTGAGATTCAACCTTTGTACGCATCATCAGAGGGGGAAAACCCCGCTCATTAGTGACGATCTCTCTCTCATTAGCATTAGCAGCCCTAAATGAGAAGCAGACGTTTTTTTAATCAGCCACTATGCTGACACATAGGCATTTTTAGGTCCACCCTCTTCTCAAACTAGAGCTAGGAGCACAATCTTGAATTTAAAGCGACACTCACTAAAATACCACAATTTGGATCAAAGGGGGCAGTTTCAAAGAGTTATAAAACATTATATGTGGGGTATTTTGATCTGAAACTTCGCATTCGCACTCTAGGAACATCAGATACTTATTTTACATCTTGTAAAAAGAGGTATAATAGGGCTCCCTTAAGTTGTTCCCTCACCTGTGACAGACAGTGTAATAGCATCAGGAGACGTCCATCTTCCCTGCTGATTGTCGGTTTCGAATCTGAAATGGTACATTCCCGCATCGCTCAGCTTCACATTGGTGATCTGCAGGCTGCATCTTTTGTAGCCTCCGATGTATTTGATCCTGTCCCGATACAAAGAGCTCAACAGACCCGAGTCAGTGTGGAAGGCAATCTCCCTTCGACCATCAGCGGAGATGTGAAACCACATAACCCGCGTGGAGCTGAAGGGCGACGGGTAATCATAGCGGCACGGCAGGGTTACTGTTGTCCCAGCCCAAACACAGATGTCCGTCCTGGAGAAATACACCAGCCATTTACTGGCACCGACTCCTGGAAATCAACAAAAGAGTAACATGAGGCCGATGGTGACCTTAAAGTACAAATGAAATCAAAACTAACTGTATGATTTTGTTAGATTACATTGCT
Source organism: Danio kyathit (assembly GCA_903798195.1). Classification (NCBI taxonomy): domain Eukaryota; kingdom Metazoa; phylum Chordata; class Actinopteri; order Cypriniformes; family Danionidae; genus Danio; species Danio kyathit. The sequence continues at coordinate 56,903,467 of LR812534.1, forward strand.
TTGTGGTGAACAATTCATCTGTGCATGTCCTTAAGAAAAAGAATAGTTTGCCCTTGTAACCTTTAATTGAAATCTGAAAATGCACTTCCTGTTTGTTTTCAGTTAAATTGTGAGATTAGGGGAGCGCGGGGAACAAAGTAACGCGGGGTTAAATGTAACACGGAGTTTTAAGGTATTTGCTCAGGGTTAACCATGGCATGCTTCCGAGGTTTTCTCCGCAGTGTCGGCAGACGTCTTCCTGCCAATTATTGAAAATTTTCTGCGAAATTTGGATGAGATACACAGGAGAATCCATTTTTGCAGCATAAAAGTATTTTTTATTATAGTCGATATTTTTTTATTTTTAAAAAATCAGTGAAAGTATGAGCGTAAAATCTTATATTGTTGTGATCACCGTCTTCTAGGCTAAAAGATGAAACCATTTTGAAAGATGTATAAAACACACAGTGACTGCTAGCCAGTTTTGAGTAAAACATGACACAGTGGGGCTAGTTGTAACAGGGTGTTACAATTAAGCCAGACACTGTTGGACACCAATTAAACTAACACAATATTTTTTTGAATTTTGAGTGTAATGTTGAGAACTTTTTAAATAAAAATGTTTTTTAATAGAAAATATTGTTATTTATAGAATTTTTTTTTTTATTGCTAATAATGCAAATAAATGCATTGTATAATAATGGATAAATGGATAATAATGCAAATAGATTCAAATGTGTTTATCCAATAAACAAAAAATTAATAAACATACTGTGCTATGTAGAATAAAAAAGAAATGAGCCAGTTACTGAGGAAATATAGCTACTATTTAAAGTAGACTGAATTTAAATTAATTGTGTGAAATCTGCCTTTATAAGCATCTGTTACAACTAACCCTCTGTCTGTTACAACTTGCCCCGCATACGGGGTAAGTTGTAACATTTCACTCCTCGCGCTTTTGGCAATATTGTAAAGAAACGGTAAGTCCGATGGACATGCAAATTGTGCTAATTTGTAGGAGAGGCTTTTATTTTATCTGTATAAAAATATAATTTGCATAACCCTATTACTTTTGGTCGATAATTGGTCAAAACAAAATGTGTTACTTTGTACCCCGCGCTCCCCTACGTCTGTCTGGGGTATTGGGGTGTGGCTAACATACTTAAACACGCCCCTCCAACTGTCAGTTTTGACAACAAGCAGAAATGGTGAAGAGGACGAGTCTGTTAGGTTGTAATAACTCTCCCCAAACCCTTTTCCCAATCTTTCTGAATGAAATGACTACTTTACTACATCCAATCACCTCGCAGTGAAAAAAATTAGCCACGCCCACTGTTTTCTCATTTAATATTTTGTTTCTCTAGGAATTGCATCACAATACAGAAAATAACAGTTGCAGCTTCCAGTTGATGTGGACTTTAAGGTATGCCTTAAAAAAAATAATGTCATTTATTGGGCCAAATGTCTGTACAACATAAATTTACCTCACAATGAACGGAGCACTTTCTCTTGCACAGTATTGGAATTTATCCTTAGATACTGTATGTGACTTTTCAATACCAAGACATTTAAACAGAGTCAAATTTGAAAGGATTATCACAGTATTTTCTGTTGTGAAGTATCACAAGCTTTTAGGTTTTCTGTTGTTGATTTTTTTTTAGTAATACTAACACATTCCCACAAGGAAATTACAGGAATGTTACCACATTTTGCCTAAAACAAAATAGTGTGTAGAAATGTGAACGCAATACCAAACAATATTGAACAATATTAAAGGAATGTAGGGCAACACGGTGGCTCAGCATTGTCACCTCACAGCAAGAAGGTCGCTGGTTCAAGCCCTGGCTGGGTCAGTTGGCATTTCTGTACGGAGTTTGCATATTCTGCCCGTGTTGGCCTGGATTTCCTCCGGGTGCTCCGGTTTCCCCCACAGTCCAAAGACATGCGCTATTGGTGAATTGAATAAGCTAAATTGGCCGTAGTGTATATGTGTGAATGCAAGGGTGTATGGGTGTTTCCAGGGTGTGAATTATACATTGGCGATCAGGGGGGGGTCGACTTTTTTGTTACGTTTTCAGTGAATTAATCTATGTATTTAAATGACATCAAATTTATTAATAAGACGTATTTAAGTTTTCAGTGTTTTGATGGATATTAAACGTGTTTTGACATACAGTAACCTAATTATTTCAGAGGTTACTAGCTCAAACTATGCGTCTTGATATCCACTTATGATATCCATCGCTGCTTTAGATCTGCTGGTTTAGACACTGTTGAATGATTCTTGCAAAGACTGATTGGCGCGATTATGCATGAACCCCTATAATGGTATGAACCATTATAGAGGTGGTCAAATGTATGTTTGTATTATCTATTATTTTAATTATTAATATTATTATTTAAGATACAGATCAGGGAAAACTATTTCTCACTATTAAAGGGCTGACCCCCCAATACATCTTGTTTTGACGTCCTTCAGAGGGATCAAATATTAATTAGGGGGGGTCAATCCCCCCCAAACCCCCTGTAATTCGCAGCATGGGTGTTTCCCAGTACTGGGTTGCAGCTGGAAGGTCATTCGCTGAGTAAAACATATGCTGGATAAGTTGACGGCTTATTCCACTGTGATGACCCCTGATTAATAAAAGGACTAAGCCGAAGGAAAATGATGAATGAATTACAAAAATGGAAAAGTATTACTTTACCACAGATCACCACAATATTACAGAAAAATCCTGTGGTAAAAACGACTTAATTGTACGTAATTATTTTTAATAATAATATTTATATTATTAAATATATAATAATATTTAATATATATATAAACCAATATATATATAAACAAATATATATATATATATATATATATATATATATATATATATATATATATATATATATATATATATTTGTACAATATATATATATATATATATTTGTACAATATATATATATATATATATATATATATATATATATATATATATATATAGAGAGAGAGAGAGAGAGAGAGAGAGAGAGAGAGAGAGAGAGAGAGAGAGAGAGAGAGAGAGAGAGAGAGAGAGAGAGAGAGAGAGAGAGAGAGAGATAATACATATATTATATTATTATAATATATATATTATATATATATATATATATATATATATATATATATATACAAATATATATATAAACCAAATAAATATTACAGAAATATTACATGCAGTAAAACAAAATCCTGTGGTGAATACTACCGATTTGTAAAACTAATAAAATTACCTCAAGAATATTAGAGGAATGTTATAGCATAACAAAAATCCTGTGGGAAGTACTAAGCAATACCTACCACACATCACCACAAGAATAAAGCAGGAATATTACATTCAGTACAAAAGCATCGTGTGGTAAATACTACAGAAATTTGAATGTACCACAAATTACTGCAAGAATATTACATGAATCTTACAAAGAGTACAACAAAATCATGTGGTCAATACTACAGATTTGTTAATACCACACATTACCACAAGAAAATTGCAGGAATATTACAACAAAATCCTGTGGTAAATACTAAATAATTGTGAAAGTAATAGCTATAACATACAAGACAATTACAGTACTATAAATTCCTGTGTTAAAATGAACCCCCTTCCCCCCAAAATATACTGTAAAGTACTACACTATTACCACACAAATTTTATGTTGTGCTGTATTTTTGATGTTTTATCATATGACATACCACAGGAGATTTTTGTAAGGGTGCGCTGTTGACGCCAGGGATTAAAAACACTGATCAATACAATATAAATAACCTGTGCACCAAGGGCACTCAGGTAACAAGACTCTGCAGTGAGCAGTCACACGCGTTCAGTGTATAAAAAACACCTATTCAAAATTACCTGACAGAAGAAATGCAGAATAAATGAAGGTCAGAACTGTGCGTACCCACATCTCAGCCCTGTATGGGAAAGCAGGAACAAACTGTAAGTAACTTTAAGAAGAATCACAAAAAAATGTATGATTATAGTCATACAAAAGCCTACCTGATTTTGATGTTTTTCAGCAAACTCTCCCAGCCGTCTGGGGACTCATGGATTTGCACATTTGTTGAAGAGGAATCTGAATGGCATCAGAAAGCAGAAGTTGAAGGGTGGTGATGATAGACTGTCCATCCTCCTGTCTCTCCTCCCGTCTCTCTGAACTCGCTCTGCCTCTGCATGGTGAAACTCTACTCCACCTTCAGCAAGGTGTGTGGGGCAAAACCACAAGTTGCTGACATGCACATCCCTCACCAAAAACATGTTTAGGAGATCTGAGGCAGCAGAGAACACCGGTGGGGTTGGTTTTGTTTTCAGGATTTTGTGTACAGATACAGTTGAAGTTGAAAAGATTAGCTCTCCTGTAACATTTTTATTCCATCTTAAATATTTTCCAAGTGATCTTTAACATAGAGAAAAAAATGTGAACAAATTTTTAAAAATTATAGTTTTAATAACTAATTTCTAATAACTTTTTTTGTCTTTGACATGATAACAGTACACTACCTGACAAAAGTTTTGTCGCCTATTTAAGTTTTAGGAACAACAAATAATAACTTGACTTCTAGTTGATCATTTGGTATCAGAAGTGGCTTATATGAAAGGCAAAGGCCTCTAGATTACGCTTATTTTACCAAAATAAAATATGATCATGCCTTGATTTATAATTATTTAATTAGGACAGTAAGGTCTGACTTTTCTTAGACAAAAGTCTTGTCACTTAACAGAAATAATGTCCAGTATAAAATATAAAGTCACGGTACAGTGGAAAAACAAGTAATACTGTGTATGACTCCCATGAGCTTGGAGGACTGCATCCATACATCTCTGCAATGTCTCAGATAACTTAATAATAAAGTCATCTGAAATGGCAAAGAAAGCGTTCTTGCAGGACTCCCAGAGTTCATCAAGATTCCTTAGATTCATCTTCAATGCCTCCTTCATCTTACCCCAGACATGCTCAATAATGTTGTTATCTGGTGACTTTTGGTGAGATTAATGCTAGAAGCAATATCAAATCATTTGAGTAGCTATATAGTTGTTTGGACTTACATTAATTCGTTATATAAACTGAACTTAAAATGTTTAAGTTACTAATACTCTCAATGTTTGACGATATCAAGCAGCCACAGGCTTCACATGTAGCAACTGTAACAGATCCTGCTACTCCCGTATTGGACTGTTTAGCCACAGCAGGCACTTAAACTTCCTCACAAACTGACCTGAGTGCAAACTCCATTATTTCAGAGACAGAAGGATGCCTATGATATGTGACCCAATATGCACTATTTTACATAACTTAAACCAGGGATGTCCAAACTCGGTCCTGGAGGGCCAGTGTCCTGTATAGTTTAGCTCCAACTTGCTTCAACACACCTGCCTGAAAGTTTCTAGTATAGATTAGATTCAACTTTATTGTTATTACACATGTACAAGTACAAGGAAACGAAATGCAGTTTAGGTCTAACCAGGAGTGCAATAGCAGCAAGTGCAGGATACAGGTATAAGTTATAAAGTGCAGTTATAGAAAAACTATGGTGATATTTACAAATGGATGTACTATAAACATTATATACAGGTTGTGTTAGCTATGAACAGAGATATACCCAGGAAGTGCTTGATTAGGTGTGTTTAATTGCGATTGGAACTAAAATATGTACAGTAGGACACCGGCCCTCCAGGACCGAGTTTGGACACCCCTGCCTTAAACCATTGGTTTCAAAACTTAAATTGTTTACCGCAATCCGTTTCCTCAAACAGTTTGAGTTAATTTAACTTATCAGGTTTTATAGTGGTTTCTTCTGTAGCCAATCGAAAACATATCTTAAGGGGCCTAATAATATTGGATTTTAAAGGCATTTTGTTTTTTAATTATTAAATAAAAAATACATTTAAAAAAAAACATTCTAGCCAAACTAAAAGACTTTCTCTGGAAAAAAATATATACTGCGAAAATGTCTTTGCTCTGTTAAACTTCACTTGGGAAATTTTTGAAAAAGATTTAAAGTTTCACAGAATTTACTTTAACTTTAAAAGAGCCAATGCAACAGAGTGAGAATCTAATTAATGTACAGTGCATTGTAATCTTGTTTAAACAGCCATTCAGTGTTATCGTTACTATGAAAGAAATGCATGGAGAGTCTTCAAAACACCTTGTTAAAAATGACGATTGGTTTACTCTTTAAATAAGTGAAAACATTTGAAACTATCCCAGTTTTATAAAACAAATGTAATATACCTATTGTGTTCATTATTTATGTTTTGTATTTATAGCATTTCTAGTGAACGGTTAAACAAAAAAATTAAATAAATCTTCTTTGCCATTGGTCAGTATTTTTTGTGAGGCAAATTCACAAGACTTAAAATAGCTATCGTATTTTTCCCCATAATTATATAAATTATACAATATGTTCATTCATTCATTCATTCATTTTATTTTCGGATTAGTCCCTTTATTAATCAGGGGTCGCCACAGCGGAATGAACCGCCAACCTATCCAGCACATGTTTCACGCAGCAGATGCCCTTCCAGCTGCAACCCAGCTGGTAAACATCCATTCACACACATACACTACGGACCATTTAGCTACCCAATTCACCTTTAGTGCATGTCTTTGCACTGCATGCGCCACCGCTTCGCCCCTATATAAATAGTACATTATGTAAAAAGTAATTATATAATTAATATAATAATTATATTAAATCATTTAAAAAATCTACTTGTTAAAAGGGTAGTGGCAAAGCAAAAAAATTTTAAATGATAATTCATAAATAATATGGGGAGTCACTGTGATCCTTAAAGGGATAGTCCACCCAAAAATTACAATTCTGCCATTTACTCACCCTTTACATGTTACAAACCTGTCTAAGTTTCTTTCTTCTGTTGAGCACAAAATAAGATATGCATATATCAATAGTTTAAGCAAGCATACAGTTGATTATTAGCCCCCTTTGAATTTTTTTTCTTTTTTTAATTTTTCCCAAATTATGTTTAACAGAGCAAGGAAATTTTTATGTCTGATAATATTTTTTCTTCTGGGGAAAGTCTTTTTTGTTTTATTTCGGCCAGAATAAAATAAGTTTTTAATTTTATATGAACCATTTCAAGGACAAAACTATTAGCCCGTTAAAGCTCATTTTTTTCCGATAGTCTACAGAACAAACCATCATTATACAATAACTTGCGTAATTACCCTAACCTGCCTAGTTAACCTAATTAACCTAGTTAAGCCTTTAAATGTCACTTTAAGCTGAATACTAGTGTCTTGAAAAATATCTAGTCAAATATTATTTACTGTCATCCTGGCAAAATTAAAATAAATCAGTTATTAGAGATGAGTTATTAAATCTATTATGTTTAGAAATGTGTGGGAAAAAAATCTTCTCTCCGTTAAAGAGATAATGGGGAAAAAAAATAATCAGGGAGGCTAATAATTCTGACTTCAACTGTATTTGTAAACTATTATATTGTTTAACATTGCTTTTTTTGAATCTGTGTTTGATTTTCAATCTGGTAAAAATAGACTAACTCTTTGAGGAACAATTAGTCTATCACTTTTTACAGCAGACTATAAATTTTCCTTCAAAAGTTACTACGATACTGTAGAATTGATGCCTTTGGATCTGTCAATGAAATTACAACTAGGACAAATTATTTTAAGTGTAGAAACTTTTAATGAATTGTATGAAGAAGCTTCTCAGTCAGGTTGTTCTTTTTTAGACCTCAGCGGCCTCTTGTGGTGTAAACGTGTGCAGCCATTAACGTTTTAACTTTCATTCAATTAATTCAGATTTTACAGCCCTATTATTTTATACATCAGTATATCAATATCAGTTATTATATAGTCTTATTTAAACATGAAGAAAATAATCTGGGATTTAGGCTGTACTACATAACAGACACAAAGCTATAAAGACAAAAAGTAGCCTATCAGAAATAAAGGTATGCGAGCTGTCACTGGGGTGGTACCTTTTCAAAAGGTAGCCTACACATTTGTACTTAAAGGGTCCATTGGTACATTTAAAAGTATATCCCAGCAAACACAAAACGTTCCCAGGACGTTCTCGGAACGTTCCCTGAAGGTTTTCAGAACGTTCTGGGAACGTCCCCACAACAAACACCCTAACGTTCCATGTTGGTTAGCCAGGAAAGTTTTCTTGACGTCAGTAGGACGTTCCCTGCAGGTTTGCGGAACGTTCCCCTGACGTCCCCTGCCGGTTTGCAGAATGTTCCCAGGAGGTTCCCTGGAGGTTCACGGAACGTTCACGTGACGTCCCCTGCCGGTTTGCAGAATGTTCCTGGGATGTTCCCTGCAGGTTCCCAGAACGTTCCCGGGACGTCCCCTGCTGGTTTGCGGAACGTTCCCGGGACGTTAGCGCAACGTTCCCAGAAGGTTCCCTAAACAGTCTTCAAATGTCTGCATTAACATGCTTACACACAAATAATCAGACCAAAGAATTAACTTTTTTCATTGTTTATTGTTCAGAAAACACAGATAGTATGAACCATAACTGGTACATTTTAAAAATAGACATTTTAAACAACAAAACTGAATTGCAAACATTTACAGTGTAATAAATTACACACAATATCAGGCTAATTCTTAGAATATATATATATATATATATATATATATATATATATATATATATATATATATATATATATATATACACACACACATACACAAAACAAAAGTTAAACAACAAAAATACTATATTGATTTGCAAAAGTTATTTATTTAATATAATTATTTAAATATAATATATATTATTCAAAGAATTATATATATATATATATATATATATATATATATATATATATATATATATAAACATATAAATATATACACACACACATTACATGACATTTTAAACAACATAATTGATATTTATATATTAAGTGTAATAAATATAATTCATAACTGGTAAATTCTTAAAATAATTAGCATTTGGACAACATTTATAAAAATAAGACATTTTAAACAAAAATATATGCATGTTTCAGGTGTGATAAATAATATTCATATAAATATCATCCATAACTAGTAAATTACTTTTAAAAATATGCATTTGCAGAACAATATATTTGTAAATAAGACATTTTAAACGACAAAGTACACAATTAATTTGCAAATGTTTCAAATGTAGTGAATCACACTAATAATATATTCCATGACTGGTAAATTATTTAAATAATTTGCTTTTGCAGAAAAAAAATACATAAACAAAAATTTTTAAACAGCAAAACTGATTAACAAATGTTTTAAATGTAGTGAATCACACTAATAGTATATTCCATGACTGTTAAATTATTCACATAATTTGCATTTGCAGAAAAAAATACATATAAACAAAATATTTTAAACAGCAAAACTGATTAACAAATGTTTTAAATGTAATTCATTATATAAATTTTAATATCATAAAAGAGGGAGAGAAACCTTTTAAAACTAAAATCTAATATTGGACAATTATCTGCATTGTTTGTTTACCATGTTTAAAATTATGTGGGCCTAACTTTAAAACCACTAAAAATAGCTTCCTAGGTCACATTTTTGTGTCTCACCTGCCTTTCACCTTCTGCATTGTTCAAAGGATTTAGCAAACTTTTGGCTTGAGTTAATTGTATATTACAGGCAATAATAAAAAAAAAAAAAACATACAAAATGGTCGATAGTAGTGAGAGAAATTGTCTAAGGATGTTACAAAGCTCAGATTTCTTGTTAGTTTCTGTTTTAAACTGTAGGCACCAAAGATGTCATTCTGATGCAACTGTCTTCATGTTCAAGCTTCAAGGGTTGCTTCACCAGGTAGTTCACCTGTAAAAACAAAATGTCAGTAATAAACAACAATTATTATTCATTTTGATAGCAGCTGGAAAAACTGTCTACTTGTTTGCATTAAAGAGTCAAACAATCACATACATAGAGAGAGATAGTAGACGTGCACTTCATTTATAAGTGCACAATCAACAAAGTGCTCAACCTATACATGTTTACCTCTCAGAAATTTTTCATTTAAATTTATATTCTCTATAGGAAGCTTTACAATATCATATTTGTGCATACACATTAGATTAGTCAGTACTGAAGCCAAATCTGGAGCATAACTTATGACAACAGTCCAAAATTAGTACACCCAAATTTATGTTAGAGAAAAATATTGAATAAAACATTTAAAAAGTTCAATTTAAAATAAACAAAAAATCCAACAAATTAGTTGACATGTTGTCATTTTTTTTTCAAATATTTTGCATGAATTTAAAGTACATATTTATATTTTCACACTAACAAACCATTTAAGAAATTATTAGTGACTTTAAATTGTAGCATCATTATCTTTTTATTTGTAAAGATGTTCAATGACTAAACACGCACGCACGCACACACACAATACTTATATTCACTCACACACAAAAATGTAACAAATCCAATATAAATTATGAAAATACATGTTTATATTTTGCACTAACAAACCATTTAACAAATTATTAATGACTTTAAATTGTAGCATTATTAATGGGTTAGTTCATTAAAAAATTATTTGTATATTTAGATAAATTACTCTCATGTTGTCCCAAACCCCAAGACCTTTGTTATTTTCTGAACAAATTATGATATTTTTTTTAATTAAAACGGAGATTCCCACAATCATAGACAGCAAGGATTCAGACACAAGTCCAGAAAAGGCAACAAAAAACTTTCTCAAAACAGACCATGTGCCTTCAGGGTTTTAAATGAATATTATCAAGGAATTATTTTTCCACGCTCGCAAAACAAATATAACAACTTTGTTTAACAGTTTCTTTTCTTCCGTGTCAATATAAGACATGTTCAAGAGAGTGCTGTGCTTTTTATTGTGTGTCAAGCTGCTGAAGTGTTACTTCGTATGACCAGTGCCATACTGCCACCTATACTGGCACAGAGGAGAAGAAACTGTTCAATAAAGTTATTATTCTTGTGTTATGTGTGCATAAACGTATTCTCATAGCTTCATAATATTTTGATTGAACCACTGAAAGCATATGGTCTGAGGATTTGTTTGGGTTCCTGTTCTGGATTTTGAGGAGTCTGGAACCTTGAAGTCTATGGAAGATGAGAGAGCTCTCAGATTTAATTAAAATATCATAATTTGTGTTCTAAAGATAAACAAAGTAGATTTGGAATTAAACAAAAATGAGTAATTAATAGCTTAATTACTTTTTTAATGAACTAATCCTTTAATTAGATTTAAATGTCAGTTATTCTTATAATAAATATGTTTATGAACATCAGTGAAAAAAGTACCTGTATGTACATCAAAAAAATCCAGCAACCTGTGTCCGGATGGACCTTTGTTTATCTGCGGTTAAGCAAAAGGTGGAAAAAAGAGAAAAATTAGTGATTATGATTTAAATATTGTACATAACCCATATGTTTGGGTCTGGAGGAGGTCAATCTGACCCCGGTGCTCTACGTTGAGCGTGAAAATGAAAAATTGATCCAAAACAAATGATTATGATTGACTAAGATTGGCAATGAATAATTCAGAAATGTGCTTCAACCTGCTAACCAAGAGCTGTGGAAATGAAAAAAATAAAAATAAAAACACTGTTTTAAAAAAGTTTAATAATCCAACAGTGATTACTGGCTAATCAATATCGAAGGGTTTCTTAAACTTGAAAGCTCATGCTACTCTGTTGCAGGATTGTACCTGGCAGATTGTTGTAATACTGGAGATCTTGATCAGTTGATTCAGCTCTGCTCAACTGGGGCTGGATGGAGATCAGAACTGAAAAGAGAAAAAGATATTATTTTTGGTATATCCCTAAAAATTTAAGAATGTGTAATGATATCTAAAAATGCATAAGATGATAAGAGGAGTAATGCATTTAGAGACTTTTTTATTCAATTAAAAAACAAGATTTTAACATTAATTTTCATTATTTAAATAAACTTGAATACAATTATGACATTACTTGGTTGGGTTTAGAGGATAGAATATATAATTTGTATATTATAAATCATCATGTCTATGAAAGTTTCTTATAAACCACATTCGTGTGTGTGTGTGTGTGTGTGTAAAACCTATATATATATATATATACAAGGCCAATGAGCCTCTCTTCTCCCAGCTTGTTACAAAAGCTTGTTATACTTGCTATAGACTTTGCCTACAAAAAGAGATGACGTTAATTATATCCTAAAATTAACTGTTTACGGTTAGCCTTTGTAAAAAGTACACTATAAAAGTATATCTGTGCGAAGTTGGTTAAATGTCATTGCATTCATTGATAAAGATAACGTTACTGTTCTCACGTTGCCATTCTACAATATACCAGCTCATATAGCCACCTCGAAGGTTTGGTTGAACAGCAGTTCAACAATAAATCAAACTAACACCATTATGACTGTAAAATGATTTAAGTTAATAGATTTATGTAATTTTAGAAGATAATATAGCCTCAGACAACGGACTCTGAAGTGGCTAACGTAACGAGTTGACCGTTATAAATTAACCGTTTGCATTTAAATAGCAAGTACCGTATAATCTGATTAATGGTCTCGTTAACCTTTACATTCGGTATAAGAATTTCGGTTTATGAACAAATTCACAAGGATTTTGACCTCAAAAGTCTTCACAAAATACCGAAAACAAAAGACAATTGATAAACCTACCTGATTAGCGCAGCTGGCTGATGACGTCAAGAAGCTGAGTCGGCGTCTGAGTGACAGGTCTTGCGTGCAGAGTTCCAGCCGCCCGTCATTGGTTTGAATTAATCACGTGATACAGTCGACGTCGACGACGCATATAAATATTATATCTAAATTACAATACTATACATTTTTAAATAAAAAAATAAATCATCAAATTATATTACAGATCCAATGTCCAGAAACAATAAATAAATAAATAATATATTTTTTAAAACACACGTGTGTGTTACTATAACAACAGAAAACTATCTGGGAAGGTTCTCTCTAGGTTATGAAAATAACATACAAAAAACTATATGGAACGTTCTGGGAAGGTTCTATTTTGGTTATTAAATAAAATATGAAAATAACCTTCAGGGAACATTCTGGGAAGGTTCTTTTTTGGTTGTAAAATAAAACATGAAAATAACCTACAGGGAACGTTCTGAGAAGGTTATCTCTATGTTACCAAAATAAAACCAACAAATAACCTACAGGGAACGTTCTGAGAAGGTTATCTCTATGTTACCAAAATAAAACCAACAAATAACCTACAGGGAACGTTTTAAGAAAGTTCTCTTTTGGTTATAAAATAAAACATGAAAATAACCTACAAGGAACGTTCTGAGAAGGTTATCTCTATGTTACAAAAATAAAACCAACAAATAACCTACAGGGAACGTTCTGAGAAGGTTCTCTTTTGGTTATAAAATAAATCTCAAAATTAACCTACAGGGAACGTTCTGGGAAGGTTCTCTCAGGGTTATGAAAAAAATCTAAATAAAACCTAGAGGGAACGTTCTGGGAAGGTTCTCTGTAGGTAATAAAATGACCATCAAAAATAACCTGCACAGAACATTCTGGGAAGGTTATATTTTGGTTACCAAATAAATAACCTACAGAGAACGTTCCCAGAACGTTCTTATTTGGTTCCCAACAAAATAACCAAACGGGAACCACATGAGAACGTTAGGGGATAGTTATGTGTTTGCTGGGATATTAGTGCCTACAAATTTGAGGAACACTTTTGTTCTTTTTAGGTAGTATGCACCCTTGATGTATTAATTTGGACCTTTTAGGTACAAATTTGTACCTTTCGAAAAGGACCACCCCAGTGACAGCTCGTGTAGGCTACGTTTATTTCTGAGAGTGCGCTGTAGGCTAATGCTTTAAACACAAAGAGAAAGAGTTTTTTTCCTACAGATGTTGGACATTATGGTGATTCTTCCTAATCTCTGATACTAAATTAGGCCTTATGTTTTTCTAAGTACAAAATACAGAACTGTTAAAGGGAAGTTAAGAAGTAAATAGTTTATTTCTTTGAAACAAGGTTTCATATTGCAAAGAAAGGAGGAATTTTGAGAGGTAGCCTAATTTAAGGAATTTTGCTTCAACGCTGTTTCAACATTTATTTTATCAACATATGTGATTTTTTTAAAAGTATTAGTATGAGATAAATCAATTAGAATAATTAGACAATTCATTGAATAAAATTAACAAAATTACTTAATTAGGTGAATTGATCATTAGTCAGATATTTGATTAAGGCGTTCTTCAAGCAGTTTTGACGAAATGATTTCCGGTGTTCGATGCGGTTGTATGTTTATGTTTTCCTTATATATGTTAATAGCATAGAAATAGTCTTACTTCAGGAGGCGCACTGAGGCTCAGATCACCTATTAATCCATTGAACACAATTCATATTCAAGTATTTTTTTTGGCTTAGTTCTAGACATGTGTGCAGTATGACGTTATTATATCTAAATACATTGATTTTAAGAATATGATTCTGTCGTTAAATATGTAATTTCCCTCCACAATCGATATAAAATTATTATTTTTAAATATATCACCCAGTCACCATGAACGAGTGTGATTGGTTCTTTCTGAACAACGATGATAAAAGTAATCCATACCAGGTGACGGGTCCTGCCGTGTGGGCTTTTTGTAGCGCTGTCGATAATATTAAACACTAAGAAACTGTAATAGAATTTGAATTGACAATACAAAGCGGAAAGTAAGTATTAAATATATGTGAGAATAATAAATAAAATTCAATGCCTACCAAACCCCTCCCATTTCGATTAGCCTAAATGCCACTCCATTCGTTTTTACTTCTACATTTGAAACCAATGAACCTGCTTCATGTGACAACATGAGGATTTTAAAGTTTCAGTCCGGATGAACTGATATTATTCCTCACAATTTAGTCTCAGCAGAGCTCCTGCCCCTCGAAGGTAAACTTAAGATTTCTGTCAATACGTAAATAGCGACCGTCGTTATGTTCATGAGCTATGTTAAGTTAGTCATGCAGTTTTAGACCACAAGCAAATATAACGCGTAACAGAACTAGTTAATAGACTGTTACCGTGCAGCTTTTAAACCGTGTAAAACTGGCCGAAGATTTATTATTGTTTTTGAACATTGATTAACTCTTGAGTGACAAAAGAAACTGTTGTGTTTCAGGTTTTTGCGGATTTCCATCATGTTTCTTCATGTTCTGCTCCTCCTCCATGCTTCAAGAGGGGCTTTTTCCTCAATCTCATGTTATAATGATCAAGGGAAACCTGTTGACTGGTTTGTATATATTTAAATGGAATAAAAATACACAATATATATATATTGTCACCTTTATATTATAATTATTATAATTATAAGGTTCTATCTGACATTTTTGTCAAAATTGAGTTATTGACATATTCTTATTAAATGAAAACTTATTTACATTATGGAATGTTTTTTATAAGTTGTTTACATTTTAAGACGTTTTATTTAAAAAACAAATGTTACACACATACTGTTTGCTATGGAATGCAAAAACTTTGAAGCTCAAAATAATTCAGAACGCAGATAGAACCTTTTAATTCCAAGGTGACGATATGTAGAAACAAATATTTTCTTTGCACTTCTTAAAAAAGTGTCATGGTTTTAACAATTGTGCAAAAAAAGGCACAATAAACATTTAAAACATTGACAATGTTAATGAGCATCAAATTAGCATATTAAAATAATTTCTGAAAAATCACGTGGCACTGAAGTTTGGAGTAATGATGCTGAAAATTCATCATATAAATGTTAAAATGTAAAAATATATAAAAGAGCATAGTAATATTCCTCTTTTTTGAGGTTTTGATCTTGCTGAGCATGTAACATTTTCAGAACATTTTCAAATCTTACTAACCCTAAACTTTTGAATGGTTTACAGTGATTATTATTATTAAAACTACGTAAACGTACAAACATCACTGGAAAATGTTCAAAGTGGTTGAAACAATAATAACAAAAAAAAATTGAAACAACAATAACAAAAAAAAGGCTCCAAAATCATTGCAGTCATATATGTCATTTCATGACTTCATATTAATTTAACTTATTAATATCAAACTCAAATTTTAGTTTTCACATAGTCATACACAGTACAATATGCAGTGAAATGCTTATACATCCACCCGTCATGACCTTAAAGAAAGAAAAAATATATATTAATATATTATTAATTTATTAATAAGAATCTAAATTATGGAGTATAATAAGAAGTAAAAGCACAGACAGTTTTAGATATAGAAATATAAGTTATAGCTAAAGAAAATAAGACCAAATATAAAATATTTAAAACTTTAGATATGAAGAATATAGCTATAAAAAATGTAACAAAATATTTTTTAAAAATCTAATTCACAGCACACATAGCATAGTATCATATGTTTACACTGCTTGAAACCATAGCATATTTAAATAAAATCAATCGATCTGTAAGGCGGTTATTTGAATAGTTAGTTTAAACATGTTAAGATAGATATTTGTAGTAATTTACAAATAGTTTGAAACAAGTATACATAAAAAAGTATGTAATCATTAAAGTAAAGCATATTCTTTTGTTTTGCTTTTGTTTTTTTCAGGTATTACTTGTACAAACTCCCACACGAGCATCATACACCTTTGGAGGAAGAGCTGAAGTATCTTTTCATGGATGGAGAGAGTGAAGGATGGATAGATGGGATGACTTTAGTTAATGACACTCAAAGTGCTGTTGGCAGAACAGTAGGGCCTTTATATGAGGTACACCTCAGTGTCATTATATAAAGCTGTATGCTAAATTAATGGTATGTTTACATGTGTTGACAAATAGGGATGCAACGATTATAGATTTTGGTTGTACGATTATAGTCAGAAGAATAATCATGGTTTCACAGTTATCATGATAATTATGAATTCATTGATTTCAAAACACTACTAGTTTAGTAAATCACATAAAAACTCCTTATATTTAAAAGTGTTATTTATTGCTGCTCAATAACCTATTCATGCAGCACAAAAGAAAAATGATAACAAACAACAGTCCATTTCTCTTTGGACTTAAAATTAATTGAAAAAGTTTTTGGCATTTAAACATAAGTAATAATTTTACACTGAAAATAAATGACAAAACAATGAATAAATAAATAAATAAATAAATAAAGAAAGAAAAAATATTATTTGTCTAATGTAAATTTAAGCATCATATTAGCTAAGTATTTCCTTTTTTAAAAGAACAAATGTAGTCAAAGGCTGCTGAACCTCTGTCTGAAAGGCACTTTTGATCGACTATATTACAAAATTGTTTGGTATTTTTATTTTGTATTTTTTTCTCTCTTTGTATGGAATTTACACATTTATACTCCAAAGTATGAAGCTGATTGGTCAGTTCTTGTCACGTGACTCGTGATGCGCTTGTGGCATTATTTTAACTCGGTGTGCTTGAAAAGTGCGAGCACGTCGCACCGTGCACGTCGCATAGCTTCCAAGCCATGCGCCTCCATTGGAAATAACAAACTTGTGCGCGCAAAGGATGCAGTATGTGAACGGCCCTTAGTTAATAGCCTCAACCATAGGTAATCCAGTGTGCATGGGTATTAGCCTCAGTGTACAAGCAGTGTACACAGTTGGCATAACTTTGTTTAGTTGCGGCAGTTTTGTTCCGTGCAGAAACGCGGTGTTGAGAAGCCTTTACGATTAATTAACCGTGACGAATTAAAGCGCGGTTAATAGTGAAA
Source organism: Danio kyathit (assembly GCA_903798195.1). Lineage (NCBI taxonomy): Eukaryota > Metazoa > Chordata > Actinopteri > Cypriniformes > Danionidae > Danio > Danio kyathit. The sequence goes on from LR812534.1 coordinate 56,921,175, forward strand.
TCGGTTAATCGTTGCATCCCTACTAACAAATAGAAAGCTTCTTCCTTTGCGTATTGAAAAGTTTAGTGTACAGATGATGCAGTTTAATGATCTCTCTTCACACAGATCTGTGAAAATGATTGAAAACACTGTATTATTCATGGCAGGACAGAAGCTGGTGATGCTACTTTTTGTAAAGAAACTCCATTGTTGTAAAATGACTAAATATGCATATAAAATACATGAGGATGACGTTGATGTTTTCATCACATTTTTATAGTTTAAGCAGTGCTAATAATAATTATTGCTTTGAAAAATTTGCACTTTGATACTGTTTGTTTTAATCATGTTAAAAAAGTTTTCTTTCTAAGTACTTTTTCTTTAACTACCATGGTCCCTCGTTAGGGTTAGAGTTACGGTTTAAAAATAACCCGCAATAAGCGAAATCCACGAAGTAGTCAGCTTTATTTTTTACAATTATTATAGATGTTTTAAGGCTGTAAACCCCCTCACTACACACTTTATACACTTTTCTCAGACAGGCATTAACCGGCATCACACGTTTCTCTCGTTTAAACACTCTTAATGTTCAAACCTTTGTAGAAAAGTAAGTCCAGTATTATAGAATAAAACCAAAGATCAAAACCTGTTGTCAGCCGCAAATATTCATCGCTGTCAGCAAAAGGTTTATAAAGCTTATTAGCTTTTGTGTGGATAATGTTGGCATCAGCGTAAAGTTCTTTTTCCTGCAGTCACTGATCCACAAAATTAGCAGACTCCATCCTTAAGGGGAGTCACACACCGGATGTGCCGCGCACATGACAGTTGGAAGTAACACACACCGGACGCGCACAATCGCATGTGATTTAAAATGAAATTATTCATATGGTGCTCTGTGACGAGGCAGAAATATGAACAGCGTCTTAAGTCGTAGTTGGGCACTGCAGACAGCCGCTGACCTGCGTAACCTGATATAAACCTATGTTTAAAATTCTAAAATGCATGGCGCTGTGTGCACTAAAAGCCAGCTTTGGCTAAACAAGCCTTAGTTCTTCTTTCCACAACATATTTTTTCATTAACAGTAATTTTCTGGCTTATTTAAGAGAAGCTTACTCAGCTTGTCCTGTTCTGTAGTTCGCATATTTTTTGCAGAAGTATTAAAACTGCTGCGATTGCATTTACATCACAAGGTTTAATCATACGTCTATTTGAAATCAATTTCAATTTAGAGTCACATCTAAAAGTCTCAGACACCCAGTAAATTGACTAATCTAATAATGTGCCTTTGAAATATACACACATACATGTATGCAGCAAGATTCACTCTCAAATTGAAACTCAAAAGTGCATTTATGGCTTAATGTCCACATACTTTACTTATTTCATAATAAAAGAGGAACTCATGCTTTAGATCACATGCTTCTCACAGGGTGTATCATCCTCTATCTCACGCAGTGTTTATTTTGAAGAATCTCTAAACTTTAACTTTCTTCCAGGGAGGTGATGTTGGATACATCTTATACAATGACCAGCCACCAGAACAGAAGCAGGTTGAAGGCGCAAGCAGGAGTTGTGGCCACACCAAAGGTGCAATTGAACTATTATTGAAGTGTTATTAAAGCTATTACAGTTTTTCTTAGTGGCTTCGGTACATTTCTCACATTCTCAGATCAGAATTCTCAAAACTACCTGTTTAGTCTTCAGATCATTGTGTCACTTGTGCACATCAAAAAAGCAGATTCTCATTCTTTCAACGAGTTGCAAATGATTTTGTACGTCCATGCAAATTATTATTGTTTTGTTTTATTTTGTTTTGTTAGACTTTATTAATCCCAAAGGCAAATTCACATGCCATAGCAGAGCTTTCCATACTAAAAATAGAAAAATATATTACATATATATATATATATATATATAAAAATAAACAATAATAAAATTACATTCATACTGCACACCTTAGTTTCAAACAACGAGTAGACACTTGTTCATTTCTAATAACTATTACAAATCAGCATAATTCATCTAGTATGATTTTGGTTATACAATCTGATCACTGTTGGTAAAAATGATTTCCTGTATCTTTCTCTGTAACACCAGGGTTGAATTAATCTTGCACTAAAAGAGCTTGCACACGATTGGACTGTATCAAAAAGAGGATGATTATTGTGGTTCGTCATACTGACAAACTTGTCCATCCTTTGATCATGTGCAATCTCTTCTATAGTGGGTAGTACACACCCCACAACACCTGCCCTTTTTATAAGCTTATTTGAATAGTTTTTAATTTGTTCTTCTTATGTGCAATTCTCTGCTGTTTTCTACATTGTCAATTGATTATGGCATGTTGATCAAAATGTATTATTTTAGTCTCTGTTGAATAGTCCCACCCCCACATTTAATATCTTGTTCATGGCATAAGTCTTTACATGCAAAACAGCTGAACAAGTTGTCATAATATTTTGTCATAATGTATTTTCCTATACGTTTCCATTAGAGTTTTTTTCTCAATCTGTCTACAATTTGTAAATTTCTCCCAGGTCAATCTTGACTTTTTCTATTGAAGGTGCATCTTCTTTTTTTTTAGTATTATATTTTTATTTTGACCTTAAAGCAACACAGAGCAATACAAAAAACAACAACAATTATAAAGATAGAAATGCAAACAAAACAAACAAAAAAAAAAAAAGGACAAAAGACTTTAAGATTTTAAAACCATTATTACATCAGTTCCTCCAGTATTATACATGGGTCAACAATGTTACACATACAGTTGAAGTCAGAATTATTAGCCCCCCTGAATTATTAGCCCCCCTGTTTATTTTACCGCCAATTTCTGTTTAATGGAAAGAAGATCTTTTCAGCACATTTCTAATCATAATAGTTTTAATAACTCGTCTCTAATAACTGATTTATTTTATTGTCATGATGACAGTAAATATCATTTGACTAGATATTTTTCAAGACACTTCTATACAGCCTAAAGTGATATTTAAAGACTTAACTAGATTAATTAGGTTAACTAGGCAGGTTAGGGTAATTAGGCAAGTTATTGTATAATTATGGTTTGTCCTGTAGACTATCGAAAAAAAAAAAAATAGCTTAAAGGGGCTAATAAATTTGACCTTAAAATGGGTTTTAAAAAAAATTAAAAACTGCTTTTATTCTAGCTGAAATAAAACAAATAAAACTTTCTCCAGAAGAAAAAATATTATCAGACATACTGTGAAAATCCCCTTGCTCTGTTAAACATTACTTAGGAAATATTTAAAAAAGAAAAAAATTCAAAGCTGGGCTAATAATTCTGACTTCAATTGATGTATCAAGGCCAGTGGGCACAGACAATAAGGGTGATCTTGCAGACGATGACAGGCTTTTACGTTTAAACTGTTTTCCTTGGCATTTAACAGATAGTTAAAAAAGGGTTTTCAGGTGGCTTCGAAGCCAGCAATGTTATCAGATAGGTTGTAAGTCTCTCTAAATGTAAAGTGCTAGCAAATTTTGAAAGCCATGATTTAAAAAGTGGTTTTGATGCCTTTTTCCATACACAAAGAATATTTTTTTAGCCATTACCATTCCATATTGCACAGCTTTTTTTAATTTGATGACTGAACCTACGAAGTTAGTTACACCAACCAAAAACAGCGATTGCTGGATCAGAAGAGAGGTCACAAGAATAAGACTTGATTATTTCGCTCCAAAACTCAAAAAGTTTTTTGCATGAGCAAAAAAGATGTCCTAAGGAGCCTTCCGTAGATTCACATTTGTTACATTTAGAGGTGATGGAGGGGTCGAATTTATTAAGCTTAACCCTAGAATATTAAAGCCGATGTACTACTTTATTTTGGAATAGTTGGTGTCTTGAGTTACAGTTTTTCCTCCATCGCTTTGGTCCATTTCTCAGATCAGAATTGAAATTCTCAAAACTCCTTGTTCAACCTTCACATCATTGTGTCAGTTGACAAATCTGAGAAAAGCAGATTCTCATTCCTTTGAACAAGCTGCAGATGCTTTTGTACATCCATGCAAATGATTATATGCAATTCTCTGATGTTTTTAATATTATCAATTGCTTATGTCATGTTGATCAAAATGTATTATTTTGGTCTCTGTTGAATAGTCTCACCCTCCACAACATTTAATATCTTGTCCATGGCTTAAGTCTTTACATGCAAAATGGCTGAACAAGTTGTTTTAATATTTTGTCATTATGCATTTTTCTATACATTTCGTACTTTCATATCTAAATCTGTCTTGAATTGGTAAATACATCCCAGGTGAGTCTTGGCTTTTTCTAATGAAAGTGCATCTGAAAGGAGATTGACATTCGACATGTTCACATTTGTACTTTTGTTTTTTCTTTGTGCTATGCAGTGCTGTCTTTTCCCTTCAGTATCACAATGACATGATCTGTCAACAACTTACGTTGCAAACAGCAAAAATAATTGTCATAGTTTACATCAGAAGACTCCTCCAGAGGACACGTTATATTGACAACATGACTAAGTAATTTGACTGTCTTATTCGTACACAATGAGTATGTTTACATGGACACCAATAATCCGATTTTAATCCGATTATACAATACTCTGATTAAGAGTCTACCATGTAAACAGCGGTTTTTGATTAATTTAATCCGATTAATGTCATGTGGGATTTTCGCCGCATTTTGCGACAGGATAGTCTATATACACACGGCTGTTTGACACTATTCTCTGCACCTACCAAGTCAGTGAAGGACCACAGACATCTGCATCACAAAATGCTGAGGTTTTTTCTCCATACAGTGTGCAGTATCAAATTCCATTAAAACAACACTCTTCCAGCAGTTCATACTCTCATCCAATATCTCGTTTGTCACGGGGACATGCATGAAATGTTCATGAATAAAAGTGAAAGTGCCAAACTGCAGTTAAAGTCGACTAATTAGAAATGAAACACCCGCAATTACATGAAACTCTGGAGGAAATGCGGATAGCGCGGTGACATTAATCAATCAAATTATGTGCTATAACATGTAAAATGGGATCATGAAAGGAACTTTCGAAAAACAACTCATGTAAACACTTTAATCATAGTATTGTCTCATTCGGATTAAGGCAAATCTTTTTATTACTGATGTCCATGTAAACATAGTCAATGACACAAGGACTTATCATTCTGATGGCACTGACACATTCATTGACACCAAAATTTTGTTTTGAGAGATGAACTAAGGATTTTGAGCAAGATACTGGGTTTTGCAGGTAATCTATGGTGTTTTGCTATTTGTGTTGTTTTGAGAAATGCACTTACTGTTTTGGAAATTTCAATTCTGGTCTGAGAAATGTACCAAAGCGACTGAGAAAAACTGTAATAGTTTTGTTTCCATCGACCTACTGTATATTTATGTGGATTTTGCAATGTTGCATAAAAATAATGGTTGATGCAAACGCCAAGATGTGCAAAAATATGTATGTGCACAACTGAATAGGATGAACTTTTTATCTGATAAAAAATGTTCATAGGGGGCGACACGGTGGCTCAGTGGTTAGCACTGTCGCCTCACAGCAAGAAGGTCTCTGGTTCAAGTCCCAGCTGGCTCAGTTGGCATTTCTGTGTGAAGTTTGCATGTTTTCCAGTGTTGGCATGGGTTTCCTTTGGTTGTTCCAGTTTCCACCCAAAGTCCAAAGACATTCCCTATAGGTTAATTGAACAAACTAAATTGGCCATAGTGTGTGAGTGTGAATAAATGTGTATAGGTGTTACCTAGTACTGGGTTGCAGCTGGAAGGGCATCCACTGTGTAAAACATATGTTGTATAAGTTGGCGGTTCATTCCGCTGTGGTGACCCCTGATGATTAAAGTGACTAAGCCGAATGAATAAATGAAAATGTGCATAAACTACAATGGAAACACATTGACCGGATAAATTCCAGCATACGCATCAAAAACGCCATGTGATTTTGTTTTAACAAATCATGTGAAACAAAAATGGGCAAGATGACATGGCATTAATGGACAAACCAGCGGACCGACCACATTGTAAAACATCTGAAATGTTGTTTTGGTCACTCTAAAATCACTCAGCCAAAGTCTGTCATCAAAGTGGATAAGTATTGTTACCTCTAGAACTGTCCTAAGTGTCTGCACTCTTAAAAAGCTTCTATAACCCGCCGCTCCTTCATTTTATTTCGTTTTCATCTTCTGAGGCGAAGTTAATTTATTATATAAGAAAAATGCCCACTTCTATTTCTCCTACCACAGCAAATTCCATTTTTCTTTTTGTTATTTGTCGCCAGTTTATTAGGAAGTGATGATTTTGTTCTCTTTGACTCATTGGATGGAAACTGCTTTACTTGCAAATGTATTATGCGATATTCCAGTTTTGCGCATGCCTGTCTTTGAGTGGAAACCTATCTAATCAAAACACATTTCATTTATGAGATTGAAATATATGTTATTTTTTCTGTGTTCCAGGAGTTGTCGTCTTTGATAAAGAGCAGGGCTTCTGGTTGGTCCACAGCACTCCTCATTTCCCTCCTCCTAAATCTGAGGGCCAGTTTTCATACCCCACTTCAGGCATAAATAACGGACAGAACTTCATCTGTGTCACATATCCATTCGAGCGCTTTCAGACCATAGGTATGATTCAATGCTTTTAATAATAAAGTTTTTAATAACATGGAAAAATATTGCAGAAGCATTAATAAAACATTTTATGCATGGCATGTTTTATGCAATAGGATTTTTACTACTGGTCCAGTCGTTTCATTGCCTTCCACAGTTTTCACCACAATGAGGAGTAAAATAAAAATATTGGTTACATTTTATGTTAGGTGGCCTTTACTATTGTGCACTTGCATCAAAAAATAGATACAGTACAATGTAGTTACCATGTTCATAATGTATTGCAGAACACTAAACACATGCAAGTATTTAATCAATCTAGAAGTACAATAAAAAGGCATGTTTTTTTTTTATACAAGTACATTGTAGCAAACAATTTCAGTGTAAGTACATATTAGTTAAGGTCATCTAATATAAAGGGGATACCAAAATATTTATTTTCATTGTTTTGAACCATTTAAACTTCTAAAAAAAATTAATCTGAAGTTTGTTCCTGATCTTTCTATTGATAACCTGAAATGTGCATCAGTTCTGCGGAAATACGAAATCACATTATTTAAAATATTTAAATATCGACACATCTGATATTGGAAACATTGCTTGATATGCATTCAACTAACCTGAGTAATTTCTAAAGACAAAATATTTATGGGATGCAGTTGCCATAGAGACTGTTAGAGTAACCATAGTGACAACACCTCTCACTGTGCTGCTCTTCAGGTCCATTCAGTGTTGTGCTCTAAACCACAGAATTATTATCAGCACTCTTTGATAACATTAATTAAGCAGTGCGCCATTTAACAAATCCTGTTCCTGGAGGCACATCAACAAGACATAAATACTTATAATGCTGATTATACTTTATTTAATCTTTATGATCATTTCATACATTTTCATATACTGTAATTTGAGTTATATGTAAGAAATTCAGCATAAGTATTACTATGATTTAAAACTATATATATAATCAATAATAACTATGTTAATGTCAATATTGAAATTTTATTAATATTTTAAATAATTCTCATGGGAGACTTATTTTTGTCCTAAAATATAATTTTATTCTTCTGTACTAAATTCTGTATAATAATAATATTAATAATAATAATTATTATTTATATTATTATTAAAGTTATATTACTATCAAGGACAACAACAAAAAATAACAACAATGTAATGAATTTAATTAACTCGAGTAAGAATATTTTGATGATAAAAAATATTTTAATAGAATGTGTATTTGTATACTGTATATGTATATGTAATGTATATTTGAAATGATATTAGAGAACATTTTTAATCAGGAAATATTTTATAGGACATATAGGATATATATTTTTGTACACTGCATGATTATTAAGAAACAGTTATGATTGTAAATTATGTATTGAATAGTAATGTATTTATACTTATTGACTTACCTACTTATTAACTTATTTCCCTACTTATTACCTTACCTACTTATTAACTTATTAACTTATTTCCTTATTAACTTACTTACTTATCTACTTACTTGGTTACTAGCCAATGCTGCTGATATGGCATTTATACTTACTTGCTTATTAACTTACTTATTTACTTATTAACTTACTTGTTAACTTACTAACTAACTAGCTTACTTACTTGCCTACTTACTTACAAGCCAATGCTGCTGATATGGCATTTATACTTACTTATTAACTTACTAACTAACTTATTAACTTACTAACTAACTTAATAACTTATTAACTTACCTACCTACTTACTAGCCAATGCTGCGATATGGCATTTATACTTACATATTAACTTACTTAATTACTTATTAACTTACTTATTTGTTAACTAACTAACTTACTAACTTACCTACTTACTTACTAGCCAATGCTGCTTGTTAACTTACTAACTAGCTTATTAACTAACTTAATAACTTATTAACGTACTAACTTACTAACATATTAACTTACTAACTTATTAACTTACTTACTAAATTACTAGCTTATTAACTTACTTACTTACTAACTTAGTAACTAACTTATTAACTTACTTACTTACTAACTTATTATCTTAGTAACTTACTTGCATACCTACTTACTAGCCAATGCTGTGATATGGTATTTATACTTACTTTTTTACTAACTACTTATTAACTTACTAACTTATTAACTTACTAACCTATTAGCTTACTTAATTATTAACTTACTAAGTTAATTTACTTACTTATTAACTTAATAACTTACCAACCTATCAACTTATTAACTTACTAACTAACTTACTATATTATTAACTTACTAACATTAACTTACTTACTAACTTACATACTAACTAACTTACTAACTTTCTAACTTATTAACTTATTTACTTATTAGCTTATTTACTTACTAACTTTATTTATTTATTTGAATTTAGTAGGTCTCTTATGGTAGTTTAATATATTTTCATATAATACATTTTCATTTCACAAACTATTATCATCATTATTATATTAATTATAATAGTATTCATGACAACAGCAAAAGATATAAGCAAAAATATATATATATAGAACTATTAGTGTTGTTTCAGTTTTTTTTAGCAACCTACGTTGCTATTTTATGCTGTAATGCAATCTATTTTCTTTTAATGTATTTTTATTTTCTGTAATATATAGTTGAACTCAGAATTATTAGCCCTGTGAATTTTTTCTTTTTCAAATATTTTCCAAATGATGTTTAACAGAGCAAGGAATGTTTCACTGTATTTCCTGTAATATTTTTTATTCTGGAGAAAGTCCTATTTGTTTTATTTCAGCTAGAATAAAAGCAGTTTTTAATTTTTAAAAAAACATTTTAAGGTCAACATTATTAGCCCCCTTAAGCTATGTTTTTTCAATTGTCTACAGAACAAACTGTCGTTATACAATGGCTTGCCTAGTTAACCTAATTAACCTAGTTAAGTCTTTAAATGTCACTTTAAGCTGAATACTAGTATCTTAAAAATATCTAGTAAAATATTATTTACTGTCATTAAGGCAAAGATAAAATAAATCAGTTATTAGAGATTAGTTATTAAAACTATTATGTTTAGAAATGTGTTGAAAAAAAATCTTCTTTCCGTTAAACAGAAATTGGAGAAAAATATACAGGGGGCCTAATAATTCTGACTTCAACTGTATCTTCTGCAGGTGAGCAGCTGAAAATCAATCAGCCTCACATCTACGACTGTAGCATCCCTGGTTCACTGGCTTCTGCTGTTCCTGCTATGGCTCAGCTCTGTAAACACACATTGGACAGATGGGACAACACTTCCTCCTCCCTGTCCAATCGCAGTGTCTCACTCCTCTCACTGGCCAAAACAGAGTTCATCAGCTTTGCAAAAGGTGCATCGTTTGCCAATGGTAAGATTCCTTTTTAACACTGATATAATAGTGAAAGAGATGCTTTAATAATGCTGGCTAGTCAAATGTAAATTGATCGGGAGTTGAACATTTAGCTTATTTGTTAAGCAAATCTGTTTGGTCATGCCAACGACGTTTTCTTGCATTCATTTTTTTTTCAATACTTTTTCTATGCAAATATGTTCTAGATTCACATATTTGACTACTAGGACTTCTTTTTTTGTTGTTGTTTTTTTCCCCATGAAACCTATGCCAAGATAAAAGATACCATACTATACCATACTATACTACACTATACTATACTATGCTATGCTATGCTATACTATACTATACTATACTATACTATACTATACTATACTATACTATACTATACTATACTCAGTGGCGTAGCGCAAAATGCGGGGGCCCCCCTGCAAGAATTATTGACAGGGCCCCCTGGTGAAGTGTGTGTGTGGGGAGGAGGGGGGGGGTGTGTTGGAACTATCACAAACGTCATTTTTTTCATGCATGAGTGCAGTCTTCATAAACAAGATAATTAATTTATATATATAAACAAGATAATTAATAGTTAATTTATTTGACAAGTAACTTTGTATTGTAGTGGATAACACATTTCTAACATTCTTGTACATCAAGGCACATTTTTACACCTGTAAACTTTGAAGTAATTTTTTTTGCCCTCCCATTAATTTAAAATAATGTTTTCCAAGTGATCTTTAACAAACCAAGGACATTTTCACAGTATTTCCTGTAAAAAAAAAAAAAAAAAAGAAGTAATAATAATAAATAATTTTTCTTTCTTATAGTTTATTTCTTAAATAAAAGCAGTTTTTTTTATTTTTAAAAATACAATTTTAAGGTCAGTATTATTAGCCTCCTTAAGAAATATTTACTGTATAGTTTTGATTGTCTACACAACAAACCAGTTATACTATAGCTTGACTAATTATTCTAACTGTCCTAGTTAACATAACCTAGTGAAGTCTTTAAATTACACTTTAATTTAAATACAACTATCTTGCAAAATAACTAGTAAAATATTATGCACTGTCACTATGGGAAAGATAAAAAAGGTAGTTATTAGAAATTAGTTAGTTAAACTATTAAGTTTAAAAAACCGTGTTGTAAAAAAATAATTCGTTGAAGACTCGTATGTCAGTACTGACATCTAAAACGAATGAAGGCAAAACTAAACGAGTAGAATATTACTTTCAACGTGACTGAAAACTAAATTTATTCATTGTGTTACATCTGTTCTCCGGTACTTGCCGACTGTTTGCAAATTCAAGACTGCATTTCCTAATGTAAAACTATGTATACTCAATTTCTGATTAATAATATGCAGAGCCGAGGACTTCCTATATTAAAAGGTTTAAAATCGCTATTGAAAACAAAAGTCTAATATAATCAACAGTGGACATTTTGATAGTGTTTCACAACATGAACATGACTCAAGTGAATCTTTTTTTTACCTGTGTCAATTTGGGGGTTAACTTCTGAATGCGGGGAACTAATGCGCACAGCCGTTACAGAGAGAGCGCGCGTGAAGGCAGGGAGAGAGAGTGCACGTGAGAGCGAGTGCGCGCGACACCTAGAGCGCGCGAAAGAGGCCCCAGTCATTCTTCGCAGTTTGCCGCCAATGGCTGATATCACTTCTCCGTGACGTTTTGACACAAAAATATCCCGCGGGGGCCCCTTATCACGCGGGGCCCCCCGCGGTGCGTGCCCTGCGGGCTCGTCCGCTACGCCACTGACTATACTATACTATACTATACTATACTATACTAATACTATACTATATTGTACTATACACACAGCTTACTGAAAAATGAAAATGTTTCTTTAATTTATTCTTCCTCCTGTCATTGAAGATTTAGGTGACAACATTAAAGAGAACTTTTAGCTAAAACTATGTTCCTTGGTGATTCAGTATATTGCCAGTTAATTGTAACCATGATTATGTTAAAAAAGCATGTCAGAAATGCACACTTAAAGGGATAGTTGAAAAATTCTGTCATCATTTACTCATCTTTTACTTGTATTAGTCCTTTGTGGATTATTTCTAATGTTAAACACAAAAGAAGATATTTAGAAGAATGTTGGAAACCTGTATTACCATTGACTTCCATAGAATTAGTTTTTAGTGGTTACAGGTTTCCAACATTTTTCAAAATATCTTCTTTAGTGTTTAACATAGGAGTGTAACTCATAAGGTTTGGAACCACTTGAGAGTGAGTACTGTAAATAGTGAGTACATTTTCATTTGTGTGTGAACTATCCCTTTAAGACTTGTGAATCTTGATGATACACTGAGGTCTCGTGAAGTGATCGGTCTGTGCAAGAAACAGGAACTCAAACAGTGACTGAAGTGAGGAAACAGCTCTGAATCTGTACTGTTGAGCTGGTGAGAAGTGCATTTGTGAACCAAGCATTTGAACAAAGAGGTGAAATTAATGTTTTTTAACGGTTTCTCATGGTGTATGTGAAAAGGTCAGTTGATGAAAACTAGTTTATTCACTTTATGCGCTCTAGATCTTTAAAATGTGCATGTTTCTTATCATTATTGGGAGCTTTCATTAGATGAAACACTGTGACCTCGGTTTCATCTTCTTTAATGTAATACTGATGAAAATGTTGGATGACCTGAGGTAATTACATTATTAACAAGTTTAAAATTTTTGGGTCAACTATGAGTTTAAGCAAAGTCTCTTCAAGGCAAGTCATTTCACTCGGCGGCCATCTTTGAAATACCTCTCAGGCAGTATGCTGGGGTGTTCTGTTTGAATGGAGAAACATCAAATTCTCCAAAATCGCTTGCCAAGCTTCCAATTAAATTTTATATTAGGAACCAACAATAAGATTAAACAACAACCGTCTCTTTAGTTTCATTTCTAAACGTTTGAATCACACAAAATCTGCAGAAACTCATGTCTGGTCCGATCCCCTCACCCGGAGAATCCTCAGTCTAAAGCAATCGCTGACTGGCTCCTGTAGTAGAAGGCGGGGCTTCGTTTACCATATTGACCGTTACACTTTTCCCCATTTAAAACTATACAAGTGACACATCTTGTGTATTCTATATTCTATTCTAAGCAAATGTGCGTCACGAACAATATCTGCTTTGATCCTCAAACACTAGTTGTACCTAATGCCTGGAAGATTTTGGTTCACGTTGTTGACAGAAAAAAAAAAGAGGATTCACTTTCAAGTTTGTTCATTCATGCATTCATTTTCATTCATTCACTCATTTTCCTTTAGCTTAGTCTCTTATTTATCAGAGGTCGCCACAGCGGAATGAACAGGCAACTATTCCGGCATATGTTTTTTTACGCAGTCGATCCAGTCACAACCCAGTACTGAGAAACACCCATACACTCTCGCATTCACATTCACACACATACACTATGGCCAATTTAGTTCATTCGATTCACCTATAGCGCATGTCTTTGGACTGTGGGGGAAACCGGAGCACCCGGAGGAAACCTACGCGAACACGGGGAGAACATGCAAACTCCACACAGAAATGCCAACTGGCTTAGCTGGGCCTCAAACCAGTGACCTTTTTGCTGTGAGACGAACCACTTAGCCATCTTTCCGCACTCAAGTGCTAAGAATGAGCTGAAATTTAGATTTTTTTTAATGGGTGTTTGGTTAACAACATGTGCTCAACCAATCACAACATTCTGGGCCAATCATCTGACCAAGGGGTTTAGAGATACCGGATCCTTGAACCAACTTTCAGACACTTTGAAAATAGAGCTGACGGCGTATGAATATTATGAGAAAGTTAAAGTATTTTTTTTTTTTTTTTTTTACAGTGAATTTACGTTTTACATTTATTCATTTAGCAGATGCTTTTAGTACAAATGAGGATAAAAGAAGCTCTTCAAATCATCTGAGTGCAGCGGTATATACAGTACAGTGGGAGAACACGTCACCATTTTTCTCAAAAAAAAAAAAAAACATATTTCTAAAGGTGATGTTGACTTGAAATTTTCCCCGGATGTTGATAACAACTAAAGAAATCCATATATGAAAAGAAAACAAAACTAATTAGTTTACAATGAAGTTGTGTGTAATAAAATGAAATGACACAGGAAAAAAGATTGAACACATGAAAAAAAGAGAGGTGTAGAAAGGCAGTGAAAGCCCAGACAGCAGCTGAAATCTCTCAGTAGTTCTTCAGCAGCCCTCTGCCCTTCATCATTGTAAATGAATATTAGCTGCTTCAGTCCAACATCTACATTATCAGGAGGATGAAGATGAAACCAGGGTGGACATTTCAGCAAGACAATGATCCAAAACACAGCCAAGGAAACTCTCAGATGGTTTCAGAGAAAGAAAATCAAGCTGTAGAATGGCCCAGCCAATAGAAAATACAAAATAAAGATCAGATTTGATTTGATAGACGAGACCCACAGAACCATCAAGATTTTTACACTCTGTGAAATACTCACACCTGAGCAATGAATGTGAGCTCATTCTCCATATGAGAGGCGTCTTTAAGCTGCCGTCACCAAAAAAGCCTTTTATAAAGTATTAAATACATTTCAGTAGTTAAGCATTTTCTTCTTGTGTCATTTCATTGTTATTACACAGAACTCATTTTTCAGATTTCTTTTGTTCTGTTTTATTTTTATGTTTGTATTGTTTGGGTTTTTCCCAAAATCTGCCTTCAATTCCGTGTCAACAGCTTCTTTAGAAATATTATTCCCAGGAAAAAACATAACATGTTCAATACTTATTTCCCCCATTGTAAATGGTAAGACAAGTCTAAGTTAGATTGATTATTATTATTTTTTATTTTGCTAACATTTTATGGATGCAAACAATTTAAAAGACTCCCCAAAACAAAACTAGTAAGTGTATTGTAAAGTGTGAACATGTTTTCCTAATTTTTCTGCTTGTATCCAGACTTGTATCATTCCTGGGTGGCTCCTACTCTTCAGTCTAACCTGCTGGTTCAATTCTGGCGTCGCTCCACCGGCATCCTGCCCTCGGACTGCTCTCCAAACTGGGAAGTCCTCAACATAGACCTCATTTCCCCAGGCCAGAGGGTCACATTTAAGGCCACAGAGGATCACTCGAAGTGGGCCATCAGCTCCAGCTCTGGGGCGTCTGGCGGCTGGGTCTGCGTTGGAGACATCAACCGAGATGAGGCGGAGGAGAAAAGAGGTGGAGGGACAGTGTGCCGTCGGGACGCTGCAGTGTGGAAGGCCTATCGCTCCGCCGCCCTGCAGTGCGAGAGCTGCAGTGGAGAAGTGCAGACGTGCGAACAAGCCCAACGCTTTCGCTGATGAAGCCGGACTCAGCAGAAAGAACAACACAATCTCAGCAGTGCAGGTGTAGGTGTCAAACAGGTACAATTATGAGGTCAAATGCTTTTGCTAATATGCGATGGAGTATACAGGGTAATTTTTTTTAAAGGAACACTCCACTTTTTTTAAGGACATTTTACAACTCACATAGAGTTTTTGAGTCACATCTCTGGGTCTGGTGGGAGCACTTTTATCTTAGCTTAGCATACGTCATTGAATTGGATTAGACCAGGGGTAGGGAACCTATGGCTCGGGAGCCACATGTGGCTCTTTGACCAAAAAATATGTGGCTCTCCAGCTGTCTCTCTTCAATAATATTTTAAAGTTTAAAAAATTATAACTGTCACTAAAAAAAAATCAGTTTCCTATTGAAAATACAATTACAATTCCATTTTTATTGTATTTTTACAGCTAAATGTGTAAGAACTCAGTTTACAATAAAATGATGTTTCAACCAATGTGGGTGTGTGGCGCTGTTGATTAACTTGAATCGCGACAGCGATAACGGGCAAGAACAAATCAGAAATGGCTTTTTGCTGAAAAAAGGTTCACGACCCCTGGATTAGAGCATTAGCATTACACCCAAAAATGACTAAAGAGTTTTGATATGTTTCTTATTTGAAGCTTCATCCTTCTGTAGTAACATTGTGTACTAAGAAGACTGGCAGAAATTGACAATTTCCCATTATAATAATCAAGTAATAATCTTTGACGCCATATTGTGGCTGCAGCAGACACAATTATATTACCTACAGTAGTTTAGTGCAGGGTTCCTAAATTCCTTCATGTTGTCCCAACACAAATCAATTAAGTGAACTTAATACAATTTAAGTAGATTGAACATAAAACAATCAATTGTCCCTAAAAACAACTTGTGTTGTTTCAGATCATTTTAAATACGTAGTTTAAACAAGCAGCAAAAGTTTTTTTTTTTAGTATATTACCTAGTAACTTGCTAGGAGACTATTGTCAGGTGCTGCGTAGTATCAAAATTATCGAAACTCTTTTTTTTTTTAAAGTCATTTTTGAATGTGAGGCTAAAGGTCTAATCCGATTCAATGATTTATGCTATTTATGCTATTTAGGCTGAATGGATTTTTATTTTAAAATCGAAATTTAAGGCCTTAAAAAGTCTTAAATTCGCTGTTCTTGGTCTTTAATATTTTTGCACAGGTCTTATTTTTCTGATGTCCATGTAACGCTACATCTAATGCTCATTTCAATTCTTTTTGTTGCTGTTGCTTTGTTTTCGTGGTGTAGTAGTCCTTAACTTCACTAGTCCTAATGTAATTTGCGGTATTACAACTACAAATGAGACCAGCATGCAATAGCCAATCAGCTTTCTGTTATTGGGCCCAGTGCACGCGGCGAATGGGACGTCATCGCTGTGTTTGTGGAGGTTCACTTTCGGTGTGCGCAACATGATTTCGGCTGGCAGCCTGAACAGATTTCGGGTGAACAGTTCGAGTGGTGCCACGTTTGATTTGAATATGAATCACTTTGAAGAGATTTTGTCTGAAACTGGTACGACTGTACAGACATCTTAACGATCCGTCCATGCGTGATCATCATAGAGATAACCAGATGACTAATAATTCTTGGCTAGAAATTGCAACAGCCGTGGAAAAGGAGGAAAGTTTTTGTAAAAGTTTGGAAAAACCTGATGGATAAGTTTGTTTAAACAAAAAAAGATGCCATGGCAAAAGTGGAGACCCGTGTGGTTAATAGCTACAAACTAAAATTATGTCTTTGATAACTGGAAAATATTATATGAACCTATCAGTTTACAATATACTGATGCCCAAATTCTGGGCTTTATTGGTGATAATGGTCTGGAATGTTTACCATTATTGCCTTTTTAGCCTTTATAGGACAGAAACTAGCCAGACAGTAATGTGTGAATTGTTGGATGGCCAAAATAAAAAAAGGTCAGTATTTTTAGTAAGTTTTTTTTTTTTTTTTTTTTGCTTTTATTCTTACCATAATAAAAAATCTAATTGTAGAGCAACCCATTTTCTCTTGTCATTGATATTTAACTTTAATAGGTAGAACTGTCCGAGACATGAACAAAAGCAAGTGATGCATCAAAGTTTGATTTAAAAAATCTTGAATGGTTATAAAAATCTTTATAATCATTATAATAAATTATAAAAATAATAAAAAATAATTAGTTTTAAAATCTTGAACAATATTAATGATATGACGTAGTTCCGGAAACGTACTACATCTCTGTTTATCCGTCTGACTTTACAGTCAGTTTTTTTTGACCGGCCCCTGTCGTTTTAAAGAATATCACAACGGCGAACGCGGCAAGTATAAAAGCCTTGTCTGTTTCGTGAGGTGCGCGATGCGCCGCCAGTGAAAGAATAAATCAGCCTTAAGATGTTTTTTTTTGTAGTTCAGTGGTCCATCTAACCTGTCTTTAGTACAGTTAAATTTAAATAAATTTATTTTACCACTAATTTTGTGATTTTGCATTTTTTCTCGCGTTTTTGATATTGTGATATAGGTCTTAAATTTCATACATAATGGTCTTAAAAAGGTCTTAAAAAGTCTTAAATTTGACATTATGATATCTGCAGAAACCCTGAAAAATGGGTTCACTTCAATTGTTTAACTCTAGGGGAGTTGTAAAATGATTTCCAAAAAAAACAAAAAAAAAGTGTGAAAAAAAACTGCAAATACAACAGGAGTGCAAATTTGTTTAACAATTTCAATTTATTTTATATCTAATAACATCAGGTACGTTTGATTTTAATACAGTTCTGTTGTGTTTTTAAAAGATGATTTACTGAACTGTAAATTTTACGAATTCTTAGGCTATTTAGGTATGTACTGTAGGTGATTTTTTTTTTTTTTTTCTTTTTTTGGTCTTCAGTAAAACCCATATGAATATTTTTTGCTAAAAAACTTCCTAGGTGATTTCAAAAAATGCAAGTCAAGCTACTTTTGTACTCAAAAAAAAAAAACTACATTATACAGGAAAAACTACATTAATACATGTGACTCCTGACAATTTTATGAAGCATAACTATGAGTCTGCGCAAGAAGCTGAACAATATTATCTTTTATTATACAAGATGTTCACTCTCCAGAGTATCATGAAGACACTCAGGAATGTTTCCTGAGGCTGTGGTTGTTCAGTTTCTTACACAGCTAATAATTTTTCTTCATAAAATCTCAATGTATAGTCTGGAGGCATGGTATTAATTTAGTTCTGCCTGTATGTTTTTTTTTTTTCGACTCTCATAGTGATGATTACGTTGATTTGATAAATAGATACATTGATTTAAATTAGATGAATCTCCAAGGACTACAGCTTCAGCTAAGAAATGTGTATATGCGGTACATGTATGCTTGCACTGATTAATTTTTGAAAACATATCAATTGTGGAGTGTAACAAGGTGAAATGTGTAATTGCTGCAGCAATAAAAACAAAATTGCAAAAATAAGTGTTCTTTTATCAAGCTAATTTCAATCTTTTATTGTTTAATCAAGAGCGCTGTCTATGAGTGGCTGTGTTGGCAATGTTTACTTAAATCCACCAGAAGAGCAAGAGAATTAGGTTGAAAAATGTCTAGTAAAATTTGTGAATCACATAAGTTTAGTTGCTTTATTAATTGATATCACTACATTTTTCAAAATATGTTGTATAAGCCCCCCAAAAGAAGCCTCAACTAATAAATTAATTAAATACAGGGTGGGCCATTTATATGGATACACCTTAATAAAATGGGAATGGTTTCCTGAATACAGTCTCCTGAAAAGTGGATTGGTCGTCGTAGGCCAGTTGAATGACCCCCAAGGTCTCCCGATCTTACCCCCTTAGACTTTTATCTTTGGGGTCATCTGAAGGCAATTGTCTATGGTGTGAAGATACAATATGCGCAGCACCTGAAACTACGGATACTGGAAGCCTGTGCTGGCATTTCTCCTGCGGTGTTGCTATCAGTGTGTGAAGAGTGGGAGAAGAGGGTTGCTTTGACAATCCAACACAATGGGCAGCTCATTGAACACATATTATAAGTGGTCAGAAACTTGTAAATAACTCATGAAAGAATAAAGTTGCGTTAAAACCAAGCACACCATTGTTTTTCTTGTGAAATTCCCAATGAGTTTGATGTGTCACATGACCCTCTTCCTATTGAAAAAACAAAAGTTGGATCCAAGACGGCCGACTTGAAAATGGCCACCATGGTCACCACCCATCTTCAAAAGTTGGCCCCCTCACATATATTAATGTGCCACAAACAGGACGTTAATATCACCAACCATTCCCAATTTATTAAGGTGTGTCCGTATAAATGGCCCACCCTGTATAACATTTAAACTAGATATAATTAAACCAAAAAATAATAAAATGCTGGTGATTAAAAAAATCTTAATACTAATAAAGTATTAAAGCTTAAAATTTGGGCTCTGTGTGACCTTTTTTTAAGCACAATTAATTATTATATATTATTAGAAGTTATTTTGCTCCAAGTAAAACCGTAAGAATGTGAAATATTATCACACTTTATTTCAAATGTGTAATTTCTTGTTTAAGATATTTCAGTTTTTCAATTCCTTTAAAAATAACATAATAAATATATAAAGCTCAAGTATTTAGAGATTGATCATTTCTGACTATTTATATACAATATCATATTTATATTGAAACCAGAAGTTTACATACACAGTATAAAAAGGCACATAACCATTAAAAAAAAAAGTCAGATGTTAATGTGACTAAACTTTTTCACTTTTAGGTAAGTTAGGATTATCAAATTTGTTTCTGTTATGCTTAATAGCAGAATAATGAGAGAGAGATTTTTTGAGAAATTGTTATTGTTTCTTGAAAGTCAAGTTTACATACAATAAGATTATTACGCCTCTGAAAAAGCTCAGATGATGGTGTCAAGGTTTTGGAAGTTTCTGATTGGCTAATTAACAACATTTGAGTTAATTGGAGGCACAACTGTAGAATAGTATTTAAGGAAACTCTCAAACACACTGCTTCCTTTTGTGACAACATGGGAAAATCAACAAGCCAGAATCAACAAAAAAGCCAGATTACAATTTGCTAAATTACACTGGGAAAAAAAATAATCTTTGAAGACATGTCCTGTGGTCTGATGGAACTATTCAATTCAATTCAATTCATCTTTATTTGTATAGCGCTTATACAATGTAGATTGTGTCAAAGCAGCTTCACATGGAAGATTATAGTGAATTGAAACAGAGTCAGTTCAGTTTTCAGAGATTAAGTTCAGTTCAGTTTAGCTCAGTTCAGTGTGGGTTAATAATCACTACTGAGAGTCCAAACACTGAAGAGCAAATCCATCGATGTGCAGCTCTACAGATCCCGAACCATGCAAGCCAGTGGCGACAGCGGCGAGGAAAAAACTTCACCAATTGGCGAAAGCGAAGATTTAAAAAACCTCGAGAGAAACCAGGCTCAGTTGGGCACGACCATTTCCCCTATGGCCAAACGTCTTGTGCAGAGCTGCAGTCTAGGCGCATGAAGCTGGACCTCAGCGAAGACTCGTCTGTCCTTGGAGCATCACAAGAGTCGGTCATGCTCTCACTCCACGATGACCACCACAGCAGCTGCTCAGGATACGGCCTGGTCCAGAAAACCTTGGGATCATCTCGTCGCTGGTCTCGGATCGCGTTAGTGGCACTGCATAGTCTGAGGGCCTCAAGATGAGTACCCCCAGGTGGTAATAGAGAATAAAGAGAATAATTAGCGTAGCTGCTGTTCATAGTGTATATAGACGAGAAGCAAAATCATGTGTGGGGCACATCATGCGTCATACCGCTATGTACTGCACTGAGTGTACGCTTTGCTAAAAAGATAGGTCTTTAATCTAGTTTTGAAGAGTGAGAGTGTGTCTGAGCCTCGGACATTATCAGGAAGGCTATTCCAGAGTTTAGGGGCCATAAATGAGAAGGCTCGACCTCCTTTACTCGACTTTGATATTCTAGGTACTACCAGAAGCCCTGAGTTTTGAGATCGTAAAGAGCGGGTTGGGTTGTAGCGAGACAGGAGGTTGGTTAGATAAACAGGAGCTAGATTATTTAAAGCTTTATAGGTAAGGAGTAATATTTTAAATTCAATACGAAACTTAACAGGCAGCCAGTGTAAGGAGGATAAAATTGGGGTGATATGATCATATTTTCTAGATCTGGTAAGAACTCTGGCAGCTGCATTTTGCACTAGCTGGAGTTTGTTGCAGGCCCGTAGCCAGCGTGGTGAAAGGGGTGGTTCTTTTTTTCTCCAAAAGTGGACCTTTTTGCAGTTTTACGCCTCAGTTTCTATTTAACTATGAGATTTAAATACTGCATTTTAGTAGCATTTTAAGCAGTACTTTTTTTTTTTTTTGCTGGATTAGCTAGTCAGATGTCATCATAACCACACTTTTTTCATTCATTCATTCATTCATTTTCTTGTCGGCTTTGTCCCTTGCGGGGTCGCCACAGTGGAATGAACCGCCAACTTATCCAGCACGATTTTACGCAGCAGATGCCCTTCCAGCCGCAACCCATCTCTGGGAACTTCCACACACACATTCACACTCATACACTATGGACAATTTAGCTTACCCAATTCACCTGTACTGCATGTCTTTGGACTGTGGGGGAAACCGGAGCACCCGGAGGAAACCCACGCGAACCCAGGGAGAACATGCAAACTCCACACAGAAACGCCAACTGACCCAGCCCAGCCGAGGTTCGAACCTACGACCCAGCGACGTTCTTGCTGTGAGGCAACAGCACTACCTACTGCGCCACTGGGTTGCCACCACACTTTTTGATGTACTAAAAATATTTTCAAAAAATTTGCAATAAAAAAAAATTAAAACAAGACAAATTTTAAAAATACAAATTTCTTACGTCATATATCATTAGGAAAAAATAGGAATCTGTTAAAGTTTTAAAGTAAAAAAAAAAAAACTGTAGCCTACTGTCATTTATTAGACAAAAAACAAACTTGCCAGCACATTCAACTGTCCTCAGTCACAATTTGGCCATTTCAATAAAAAATAATAATTAAAACATAATAACAACAACAACAACAACAATAATAATAATAATTTAAAAAAAACTATAATAATGAATTCTTCAGAATCTTTCTAGCCTCTTTGGTAAAAAAAAGTACATTAGAAAATTCCTGGATATTACCAAGAGCCAAAATATATTCAAATTAATGTAATATGGTCCGCTTCTTGTGCTTCACACCTTTTTATTGCTCATTTTTATTTCAGGAATAAGGTCCAAGATTTAGAATAAAAGTTACCTGTAAAATGTTTTCTCTGTTTAAAAACAATACAATAGTGAAAGAAGACTTCTCTAACATCAGATTATAGTCCCACTGAAGCAACAGCCGACAGAGGATTCCATTTGGTCTTAAAGCCTTTTTATATGGATTATTTCCATTATTTATGATAGCAGTCAAAATAGGACAAATGAGCTCATGTATGGGACAAATTCTGGACATTTGTCAGTGAGGGGTGGGTCATCCGAACACATGTAGAGCACATGTTTTATGCTTATAGTAAACATGTTTTTAATAGAATTTTGTCTGTAAAAGCGCAGGTGTTTCAGGCGCAGCTCAGATTTTCTCCAGGTCATAATTTATTTTATTTATATTAATTTTGTCTAAAAAAATTCTAGACCTGTCCAGTTTCATCTGTAATGCATCCCAGATCGCCTTCTGAAGAGGTTTGAGTGATCGGATTTATATCCTATCAGAATAAAACGAATAAAGTGACCAAACAGCCTCAAACACAGACGTGACTGGATTAGCTCCATTTGCTGTGAAGTGACATCTGACAGCTGAGGACTCCGCTTGCCATTAAAGCCTTCGTCAGACAGTTATTTAAAAACAATAATGGCAAAAATAGGGAAAGGGGGGTCATGTACTGGACAAGTCAATAAATGTACAGGACGTCCCGGCTAATGCGGCCAGTTAGGCTAGAACCTCATGGATAGGGACAGATTTTCATCTGTTAGGAAGTAAGTAACTTTAGCCTTACCCTGTTTGGCAGTCTTACTGAACAAAAATATTTTGCGATAATGACGCCGCTGCCTGCCTTTTCTGCCTCTCTTGCTCTTTGCGACCCATAGCATAGTATGGATGTCCATTCAAGATTCAAATGTTACCGCTCAGTGGGTTATGTCACGTGACTCGCGTCACATTATTGTGGCTTTGAGGCTCCATGGAATTAGAATTACTGGCCATAGTTATTTAAAATTACTCTATTACAATATATATTACATATAAATATATTATATTATTTATATAATAAATATATTATATAATATTAAATTACATAAAATAATTGAAAGGACAAATTCTGGACCTTTTGGCCGTGGGGGGGTGGTTCGTACGAACCACCCGAACCCCCCCTGGCTACGGGCATGTGTTGATAGAGGATGCTGGGCAACCAGCAAACAGAGCATTACAGTAGTCCAGCCTAGAAGTCATGAAAGCATGAACTAGCTTTTCTGCATCTGATATGGATAGCATACTTCGCAATTTAGCGATATTTCTCAGATGGAAGAAAGCAGTTTTTGTGACTTGGGATATATGATTTTTGAAAGTTAAATTGCTGTCTAATATGACACCCAGATCTTTTATAGTAGAGCTAACGCTAACTTTGTATCCCTCTAGTTGCAGGTCGAGTTGTGAGAACTGCTGTGTACAGGATTTAGGCCCAATAAGTAATAATTCTGTTTTGTCTGAGTTTAAGAGAAGAAAATTGTTGGTCATCCAGTCTTTAACATCTTTGATACACTCGGTTAGCTTAGACAGTTCAGACATCTCATCAGGTTTAGTTGAAATGTATAATTGAGTATCGTCTGCATAGCAGTGAAAGCTGATCCCATGTTTTCTAATAATGTCCCCCAGGGGAAGCATGTATATTGTAAACAGCAAGGGACCTAAAACTGATCCTTGAGGGACCCCGTACTTTACTGGCCTGACTTGTGAAAGCTGTCCATTAATATTCACAAATTGGTAACGGTTAGCTAAGTATGACCTAAACCATTCAAGAGCCTGTTTTTGGACACCTGTAGAATTTAAGCGGTCTATGAGAATATTGTGGTCAATGGTGTCAAATGCGGCGCTAAGATCGAGTAAAACTAATAGTGAGATGCACCCTTGGTCAGCAGCTAAGAGTAAATCGTTGGTTATTTTTACTAATGCGGTTTCTGTACTGTGATGAGGCCTGAAGCCTGACTGAAACACTTCAAAAATATTGTTTGTCCGCAGAAAGGAGGATAATTGGGTAGAAACAACTTTTTCTAGTATTTTAGACATAAACGGAAGATTTAAGATAGGCCTATAATTAGCTAAGTTGCTCGGGTCCAGTTGTGGTTTCTTAATAATAGGTTTAATAACAGCTTGTAAGGATAGCTTGTAAGGATTTGGAACATGGCCTAAAGATAACGAAGAGTTGATAACATTAAGGAGAGGTTCTCCTATAACAGGTAGCAATTCTTTCAGTAATTTTGTTGGAATTGGATCTAACATACATGTAGCTGATTTAGAGCTATTTATAACTTTATCTAGTTCTTCCTGTTCTATGGTTTTGAAGTATTGTAGGTTATTTTGATTCAGTTGAATGTTTACTGGATCTGGAGTATAAGGCTGTGCAGAAAGTTTAACATCTTCTATTTTCTGTCTAAAGCCTTCTATTTTGTCACTGAAAAAATTCATGAAGTCATCACTACTAATTTGCGGTGGGACATTTTGTTCCAAAGATGATCGATTATTTGTTAGTTTAGCAATGGAGTTAACTAAGATTGAACTGTTTGGCCATAATGACCAGTGTTACCTTTGGAGGACAAAGGGGAAAGCTTACAAACCTAGGAACACCATCCCAACTGTAAAGTATGGGGGCGGCAGCATCATGTTGTGGGGCTATTTTGCTGCAGGAGGGACTGGTCCACTTCACACTATAGATGGCATCATGAAGAAAGAACATTATGTAGAAATACTGAAGCAACAACTCAAGACATCAGCCAGGAAATTAAAACTTGGCCACAAATGGGTCTTCCACACAGACCATGACCCTAAGCATACTGCCAAATTAGTTAACATGTGCTTTAAGGACAACAGAGTGAATGTTTTGGAGTGGCCATCACAAAGCCCTGAACTCAATCCTATAGAAAATTTGTGGACAGAGTTGAAAAAGCTTGAGTGAGCAAGACAGCCAACAAATCTGACTCAGTTACACCAATTCTGTCAGGAGGAATGGTCCAAAACAAGAAGCTTGTGGAAGGATACCCAAAACATTTGACCAAAATTATACAGTTTAAAAGCAAAGCTAAAAAAATACCAAGGAAATGTATGTGAACTTTTGACTGTCTAGAAATTAAAAAAAAAATCTCAAAAATGTTTTTTCTCTCATTATTCTGGCATTTAGCAAATGTAAATGATTTAGGTAATCCTAACAGACCTAAAATAGTAAACATTTATTATGATTTACCATCAGACATTTTTTTTTAAACGGTTATGTTCCTTTTTTAGTGTATGTAAACTTCTGGTTTCAACTGTACGTCACCTATTAAGATTTCCAGTAACATCCAAACGGCTTTGCATAAAACGTGATTATAAGACCATAATCTACATTTTGAAATGATGAAATGTTTTAAAGTCGTAGTATACAGTAAATGTGTCTATGTGTTCCTTTCATAAGTGCAGCCTCAATAAACTTTACTAATCCTAATCCAGAAATCATGAATGTGACATCTTTGTAAGGTAATAAAATCTTAAAGGCATGAATGACGTCTAACAGCTGTCAGTTGTATCAAAATTAAAGTTTATTACAAGAACAGGAGGTATGTAGTGCATAAACGTGTCAGAATACAGATCTGACAGAACAGGACAGAAGCTGCAACATGCTTTTCACAACACACCAGAACAACAATCACACAAGAGCACCTGATAATAAGGCACAAGTGACCAGAAAAAACAATAAAATAACGCTATGATCGGAACAGGACACTAGCTTACTACAGTACTTGCTGCATACATCCCATACTGTTCCTTTTAGTCGAATTACCATTTTTTTTCACATTAGTATGCTACATTGTTCCAGTTTTGCTGTGTCCAGTTATCATTTTGACAAATACATATGGCTAGATAATATATACAGCATTAATAATATATGCAGCATTAGTGAGTAGTTTTAGCCCAGCTAACGGGGAACATTCTCAGAACGTTATGGTAATGCTGTGTTAAAGTTCTGAACAAACATACCCTCCAGTAATTGAATGTTAAGTGTTTTTCCAATAGGGATTTGTTAAAAAAGGAGTTATTATAAGGCAACCAAACCAACCAGCTATGAGAACTACAACAGTATAAACTTTGATTTGAAGCTAAAAAGGTATATATTAAGCGAAAATACAGCAAATTTTCTGGCTTTAGTGAATTATTAATTGAACAATGACTATGAAAATTAAACAATTTAATTAAAAATGTAGGAATATGCTGGTAAAACGTTATTTAAAGTTTACTGTATCTATAGGAACTATATATTGCAATGGTAATGCAATATGTGCGTTGTATGCGGAGATAAAGTCTACTTTTGATTGGTGTTTTTTGTGCACAGCATCATGGGTAATGTAGTTTTTCTTTTGCTATGAAATAAGATTATTTAATGTGAAGCAGTAATGCTCTCTCAAAGTTATGAACAAACATACCCTCCAGTAATAGAATGTTGTGTTTTTCAAGGCTGATCTCACGAGAAAACAAGTATTTTACGTTTTGTCCATTTAGTGGCTAATTCATACGAATTCGTACAAGTTTAGTCTATTTTAAAAAGGAGGCTTGGCACCCACCCCTAATCCCAACCATCAATGGATGATGAGCAAATCATACTTAATTTTATGAGTAAAGCCGCAGTCACACTAGAGTTTGAGCTTGCGAAATTCTGTCGTACGGCGCTCTGAAAAGGGGCGGGATTAAACAAGATGATTAGACATTAAAAAAAAGCGAGCGATTGCTCCATGTTTTAAATTTCTGTTCAGAGAGGTTTATGTTTTGATCCGGGATTGGTCTCACGCAGTCAAATGATGCAATTTTGCAGGTCAGAGTTCACCAAGCTTGAACTTTGCACCACAGCAACCTGCGAAATCTGACGCATGACCTTGCGTTTCCGGTCTGACGCATTCGCGTGCGTATGAATGGAAGTCTATGGAGGGAAAAGTCCAGTGTGACCGCGGCTTTAGATTGTACGAGTTCATACAAATTAACCACTGATTTAAAAAGTTACGAATTGCTGTGAGATTGCATTGGTTTTTCCAATAGGGTTTTAAAAAGGTCTTCATTAAGACATTATTATATGGCAACCAAACCAGCTATGAGAACTACAACAGTATAAACTTTGATTTAAAGCAATGAATGATATATATATATATATATATATATATATATATATATATATATATATATATATATATATATATATATATATATTCAGTTGAAGTCAGAATTATTAGCCCCCCTGATTTATTTTTTCCCCAATTTCTGTTTAATGGAGAGAAGATTTTATAATCGAATTTATAATAGTTTTAATAACTCATTTCTAATAACTGATTTATTTTATCTTTGTCATGATGACAGTAAGACACTTCTATACAGCTTAAAGTGACATTTAAAGGCTAAACTA
Organism: Danio kyathit; assembly: GCA_903798195.1. NCBI lineage: Eukaryota > Metazoa > Chordata > Actinopteri > Cypriniformes > Danionidae > Danio > Danio kyathit. The sequence continues at coordinate 56,949,091 of LR812534.1, forward strand.
GGTTAAATAGGTTACGGGTTTGTTCTGTGGACTATCAAAAAATATATAGCTTAAACAGGCTAATAATTTTGATCTTAAATTGTTTTTTGAAAAATTAAAAACTGCTTTTATTCTAGCCGAAATAAAACAAATAAGACTTTCTCCAGAAGAAAAAACATTATCAGACATACTGTGAAAATTTCCTTGCTCTATTCAACATCATTTGGGAAATATTTAAAAAAGAAAAAAAACTTCAAGGGGGGCTAATAATTCTGACTTCAACTGTATATATAAAATTAAGCAAAACTGCAGATTTTCTGGCTTTAGTGAATTATTAATTAAACAACTACTATGCAAATTAAACAATTTAATTAAAAATGTAGGAATATGCTGGTAAAATGTAAAAGTTTGCTGTATCTATAGGAACTTTATGCTAATGCAATGTGCGTGGTGTGCAGGGAAAGTTTTCTTTTGATTGGTGTTTTTTTTCTGCACAGCATCATGGGTAATGTAGTTTTTCTTTTGCTATTAAATAAGATTATATAAAGTGAAGCGATGGCTTCAACAAAAGCAGACACAATCACTTAACAACCTTAGAGCTCACGCCAGGTCTGACACAAAAAATAATAATTAAATTAAAATTTAAAAATTAAATGGAGTTTTTACTTCCCAAACCTGACTGTTGCACTCCATAATGTTCTCAGAATATTCATGGAATGTTTTGCTCCTTGAAATGTTTTTGATGTCCATTTTTACACATTTACTACCTTTTTTTTAGCAGAATGTTTGGAAAATGTTAACAATAATATTCACATAATGTTTGCAAAATGATAAAATAGATCCCTAAAAGGAAAGTTCTGTCATAATTTTTTCACCTCAGTTCCAAAACTGTTTGAAATTCTGTTTTCTGTCGAACATAAAAGAAGATATTTTGAGGAATGTTGGAAGCCTGTTTGCATTTGCGTTCCAACATTCCTCAAAATATTTTTTTTATTTTTTGAAGAAGATACTCAAAAGAAAGAAACTTAAATGCAAGTAAACTTCATTTTTTGGTTGAAATGAAAGTTAAAGCTGGATGATTAAGCAAATAACAATTTTATAACAAAGGGATAGTTCACTCAAAACTGAAAATTCTGTCATCATTTACTGACCTTTTACTTCCAAACCTTTCTTTCTTTCTTTCTTTCTTTCTTTCTTTCTTTCTTTCTTTCTTTCTTTCTTTCTTTCTCGTCTATCAAATCTGACCTTCAATTTGCATTTTATATTGGATTCAGGTCAGGTGATTGGCTGGGCCATTCTACAGCTTGATTTTCTTTCTCTGAAAGCATTTGAGAGTTTCCATGGCTGTGTTTTGGATCATTGCCTTGCTGAAATGTCCACCCTGGTTTCATCTTCATCATCTTCATCATCCTGATAATGTAGATGTTGGACTAGCAGCTAATATTCATTTACACTGAGGAAGGGCAGAGGGTTGCTGAATAATAGTGAGAGATTTCAGCTGCTGTCTGGGCTTTCGCTGCCTTTCTACACCTCCAGTCCTTTTTCCCTGTGTCATTTTATTTTATTACACAGAACTTAATTTGTAAACTAATTAGTTTTGTTTTCTTTACATATATGAGTTTCTTTGGTTGTTACCAACATCATTGTCACCTTTAGAAATGTTTTTTTTTCTCAAAAAAAATGGTGACGTGTTCAATACTTATTTTCCTGGCTGTAGCTTCTTTAGTGTTCAATAGAACATAGAAACTCATAAAGATTTGGAACCACTTGAGGGTAAGTAAATAGTGAGTAAATTTAAAGTTTGGGGTGAACTATTCCTTTACGGTCAATGTTAGCAAAACGTTCTAGCAACCTGTTTTTTGTTAGCTGGGGTAGTGTGCTATTCCGAACACGCTGAAATGAATAGTAAACCCCTCTTCTTTGCTGTGAGCTCTGGTGTGCCTCTGTTCTCCTAGAGACGTCAACGGCACATCATACACAAGGTTCATCAGGGTACCAGCTTGACCATTCAAGCATTATTAGCTTTTATCAGTACAAAAATAATGTCACAGGCACAGCTTTGTTGCAGTTTTTTTTAAAGGGGTCGATTTGGTTTTGAAAAACAGCCAGAACTACTGACCTGCAGTTCAACACACTGTTGGCTCTGTCCCAAAACCTAGTTAAGCTACCTACATAGAAAGCACTTTAAGGCATTATAGGTGCTTCCCACGCAAAAACTACTTCAAAATGTAGCTTGTATGATTATCCCGCCTTCTCATGCCTACTTTTTTTAGCCTAATTGGCTGATTAAATGGTGAGCAGATTTTTTTATTGTTATTTTTGGGTCTATTTTAAGAGTTGACCATGTTGGACGGTCTGTTTAAATTGGTATGCTTAACTAGGTTTTAGAAAAGAGCCTCAAACGTTAGCATGAGCATAATTAATCCTGTTTATATATTTAAAGAGAAAGCGCACAGTCAGCATGAATTTGCATACTTGGTGAGGACATTGGCGAGCGGCAGTGTTTTTCAGGTAGGTGGGTGTTTTTCAGTATCTTTCTGCCCACACAGGAGCAGCTCGGTGTTTGAAATGTTCCACAGGTGTAAAAGTACCTTCTGTGAGCTTTGAGTGTAGCTGCTCTGTCTCATTAAGACCAGACACTGCAGGCGAACACACTGTTAAAGTCCTGTAAACCAGAAGAGTTGCTGCAGACTTTTATTATGTAAGTATTTATTATCAACTGATTAGTATTATGATGTATTTCCAACTGAAATGGAATATTAAGTAAGGGGCGGGTTTTTTTTTTCCTTTTTTTCTTTCACTTATTGCAAATGAATGAAATATTGATTAGGGGTGGGGTTTATTTTTGCTTTTTTCCTCTCATTTTTCACTCACATCAAACTAATGGAATATTGAGTAGGGGCGGGGTTTTACTTTTACTTAATTTTCTCTCATCTTTCACTTACAGCAAACTAATGGAATATTGAGTAGGGGCGGGGTTTTATTATTTTTTTTTACTTCATTTCCTCTCATCTTTCAATGGCAGCAAACTAATGGAATATTGAGTAGGGGCGGGGTTTATTTTAGCATTTTTACATCTAATCTTTTACTTGCACTAAACTTATGGAATTTTGAGTAGGGGGTGGGGTTTATTTTAGCTTAATTTCTTCATTTTTCACTCACAGCTAACTAATGTTTTGGGGGTTTAATTTTTATTATTATTTTGGTTTTCTCAAAATTATATTTTTAATATAAATCTCCACTTCAGCAGATTTACATAAAACAAACTTTTATTTGTTTGGTTTATGTAAACCATGGGTGACCAACCCTGTTCCTGGCGATCGACCTTCCTGCAGATTTCATCTCCAACCCTGATCAAACACACCTGAACCAATTAATTAGAACCTGAGGAGCAGTGGTGGCTGGTGTTAAAAAATGTGAGGGGGTTTATCAGTAATGAAGTAATCAAGATATTCAGTAAACACACACACACACACACACACACACACACACACACAAATGTTGCCTAATCACTGGCCAGTAGCAATACTTAAAAATGAATTTTGCTCTCCTTTCTTTCTGGCTTGCAAATTTCTTAATGAGCTTTTGGTTAAAGTCAGTCATCTCAGTCACCAGTCTCTTCTCTATTGACAGCATGGCCAATGCATTCAGCCTCTCTTGCGTCATGCTGTTTGAAACAGCAAACATGGAAAACAGTAAAAGGCATGACTTACATCACAACCTGCCAGCCAACTCCGTTTGTCATAACAAGTGCTGGAAAAGCCAAGGGTGTATGCGCGCCCGCGAATCGTGATCACTTGACTGCTGGTGAATTTGTTTTCATTAGTTTTGCAAGGAAGGTCGATCTGGTCCAAGCTCCTTGATTCTTTTTTTTTTTTTCTTCATCCAAACGCCTTGTGAACGGATATCTTTGCAAAGATACAAGAGAATTTTCCTTCATCTTGCACTTGCTTTCACTATATGATTAAAGGTCAGCACAGCTAACTGATGAGCTGCTGCTGAATGAACGGTCCAAGTGAGAATGGTCCAATCACATAAGGCCAATCATATAAAAACAAATATGATTTGTTCTAACAACAAAATGGGAGGGTTCGGGGCGCAGAGCGCTGCGCCCTAAGGACAATTTAAAACTAGCCAATTAGAGCTTATCGTCATATCACATGCTTTGCAAAAGTTCGTGTACCTACATAGACACCCATTAGTCCGGCGCCCCGCACACATATGAAAAATATTGTTCATACATTTTTTTTTCAATAAATGTTAGTATGACTACAATAAATGTTAGAATGTTATAATTAAATCAGTTTATCTTGTTAATATTTGTGATAATAAATATTGACATATTAAAGGGGTCTAACTTGACGGGGGCGGCGCCCCAGCGCCCTCTATTGACCAGCCGCCACTGCTGAGGAGCACTTGATAATTACAGGCAGGTGTGTTTGATATGGGCTGCAACTGAAAACTGCAGGAAGGTCGATCTCCAGGAATAGGGTTGAGCACCCCTGATGTAAACTATACAAATATTATGGAAGTCAATGGTTTTATTTATAAGTATATACTAAATACATACTTTGCCTGCATTTTTGTATAGTTGTTCACAGTGTTTTCTGAATTATGGAGTGTGAAAAAGCTTCTTATGTAAATGCCTTCAACTCTAAAATGTAAATTAAAAAAAAAAAAAAACAGACTCAAGAATTTCAAACCTGACTAATTCAAAGATTTCTGTGCTAAAAATGTATGCAAATTAGCCCATATTTAATGAAATGAAATGTTAATGTTTTGACCCTATTCACTTGCAGTGTCTTGCCTCAGTAATGCAGTTCTGTGACCAATAATCTGTAACCAATGGACGTCAGCTTTAGAGGTAGACGGGGGAGTCCTGGAAATGCTGACATCAGCAAAAAGGTACTTGAAATTCATTATGGATTTATGAAATGCAAAAATAGTGCAACGTTTAGCAGTAACTTACATCTTAGATCCATTTCAACCAAGCTTTCACTCAAATTACTAATATTGGGACTTACATATTTGGGTCAATTGTACACTGTTTACGCCACAGGGCTCTGAATGACACATTTGATGTCTTTTCTGTGGCCTTGAATGTCCTGTTTTTGTGTTAAAACAGCGTGCGCACTAGTCTCCTGCCCTTGGCTTTGATTCGAGGGAAGGTCGCGCTGGTTTCATTGCCGAGATTTGGAGAGCCTGTCGGCGTGTTTCCTCCTCGTCTTCGCAACAGGAAGTCCACACTGGCTGAAGACATGGCGTAGAAGACGTTTCCTGTTGGAGGTATTATTAACTCTGCAGAGGAAGAAACGAAACCCAACAGAAAAGGTCACACAAGTGTTAACGTCTTTGTTTAATCAGTCAAAAAATTGCTAAAATATACAGTTGAAGTCAGAATTATTAGCCCCCCTTTGAATTCTTTTTTCTTTCTTAAATATATACAAATGATATTTAACAGAGCAAGGAAATTTTCACAGTATGTCTGATAATATTTTTTCTTCTGGAGAAAGTCTTATTTGTTTTATTTCGGCTAGAATGAAAGCAGTTTTTAATTTATAAAAAAACATTTTAAGGTCAATATTATTAGCCCCTTTAAGCTATATTTTTTTCGATTGTCTACAGAACAAACCATCATTATACAATAACTTGCCTAATTACCCTAACCTGCCTAGTTAACCTAATTAACCTAGTTAAGCCTTTAAATGTCACTTTAAGCTGAATACTAGTGTCTTGAAAAATAATAATTAATAGTAATAGTAATAATTCAGGGGGGCTAATAATTCTGACTTCAACTGATTGTATTTCTTAAATGTATATTTGACATTCATGAACTCAAATTAAATAAGCAATGCATTTTAATATAATTGTATACAATTAATACAAAAATTATCAATATTTATATTATAAGTAGGATAATATTATCCCAAAAATATTTTTGGTAACTTGTTGTTTTTGTAATTTTTCTTATGTTTATACAGGCTGCAATTACATGATAATAAAAACAGTACAAATAGGGATATTGTGATTATATATTATTATATTAAAATATTATATAGTTCAATAATTAAATTATATTAAATTAAATTATAATTGAATAACTTAATTATAACAAAATTATAACACTTAACACTACATTGTAACTGTACCTATATAGTAACTATATATTAAATGTATCCAAAATTAAATTAAATATAAATATATCAGTAAGATTTTTTAGAAATATTAAGTCTTATTAAAGCTCCCAAATTGTTCAAAAACACAAGTTGAGGTAAATATTAAAATATTATATAGCTAAATAAATAAATAGCATTAAATTAAATGATAAATAATATTACATGTATACAAATTATAGTTACACTTAACAACTATAATTGTAATCGTAACTATAATTTGTATACATTTAATATAGATTTACTATATAGTTATAGTTACAATATAGTGTTAAGGGTTGTCATTTTGTTAGAATTAAGTTATGCAATTCTAATGTAATTTAATGTTATTTAATTATTCAACTATATAATATTTAAATATTTAACTCAACTTGTGTCTTTGAACAATTTGAGTTTAATAATGCTGCAATTATTTTTATTAAAAACTGTAAGAAATAGTAATATTGTGATTTATATATTATATTAAAATATTATATAGTTGAATAATTGACATTAAATTATAATTAAATAACTTTTAATTATATATAACAAAATTATAACACTTAACACTATATTGTAACTATAATTATATAGTAACTTTATATTAAATGTATCCAAATTAAGCTCCGGTTTCCCCCACAAGTCCAAAGACATGTGGTATAGGTGAACTGGGTAAGCTAGATTGTCCATAGTGTATGTGTGTGAATGAGTGTGTGTGGATGATTCCTAGTGATGGGTTGTGGCTGGAAGGGCATCCGCTGCATAAAACATGTGCTGGTTAAGTTGGTTGTTCATTAAACTGTGGCGACCCCGGATTAATAAAGGGTTTAAGCCGAAAAGAAAATGAATGAATGAATGAATGTATCCAAATTAATATATATATAAGAGTGAGATTTTTTTTTGAAATATTAAGTCTTAGCTCATTAAGTTGAGTTCAATATTAAATATTATATAGCTGAATAATTAAATAACATTAAAGTATTATTAAATTAATTAATTAATTATAGCAAACTGATGACACTTAACAACTATAATTGTAATTGTAACTATAATTTATATACATTTACTATATAGTTACTATACATTATAGTTATTTTCACAATATTCCTTTAACTGCCCCTCCAAGAAAAAATATGTTTGGATTGCATTTCTTAACTCCTAATGTTGCTAGTTAACACACTCAATGCATTGTTTTTCAACTCATCCCATCATTTCTGAAATTTTAGGCCCTAATAAATTGTTGATATGTCGGTTTATGGTAAAAGTACCAGAATTAATACATACACTTATGAAAATCAGAACATAAGAGACCAATTCATTTAAAAACATAATCAAAATATTTCAGATTCTCATTTAACAGGTTTCCTTTTATTTGTTTTTTTTTTTTTTTTTTTTTATAAAAAACAAAAAACAAAATCAAGTGTAGTAGTGCAACAGGATTATGTTTGTTTGATTTATTTATTTATTTTTTTTGCAAACCAGTGCTGTGTGTGTAAACCATTACAGTATTTAAAACAGTCATCCTTTACATGACTTTAACAGTCATTATTTGGTAGAGCAGGGAGTTAAAGGGATATCGTGTTAAGTGTTATCATTTTGTTAAAATTAAGTTATTTAATTATCATTTAATTTAATGTTATTTATTTATTTAGCTATATAATATTTTAACATTTAACTCAACTTGTGTTTTTAACAATTTGGGAGGTTTAATGAGCATAAGACTTAATATTAAAAAAATCTTACTGATATAATTATATTTAATGTAATTTGGATATATATAGGTATTCATTCATTCATTTTCCTTCGGCTCAGTCCCTTTATTCATCAGGGGTTGCCACACTGGAATGAACTGCCAACTTATCCAGCCTATGTTTTACACAGTGGATGCCCTTCCAGCTGCAACCCAGTACTGGGAAATATATAGTTACTATATAGTTAAATTAAATATAAATATATTAGTAAGATTTTATTGAAATATTAAGTCTTATGCTCATCAAGGCTCCCAAATTGTTCAAAAACACAAGTTGAGTTAAATAATGTGTCCAAACAAGTATTAAAATATTTGTAATAAACTGTCTTCTACACTTAAAAATGCAGGGTTCTATACAATTCATTCATGTTGTCCCAACACAAATCAATTAAGTTAACTTAACAAATTTAAGTGGATTGAACATAAAATAATTAAGTTGTCCCAAAAAATTGTGTTGTTTCAGCTCATTTTAAATAAGTAGATTAAACAAGCAGCAAAATATTTTTGAGTGTATTTGAATAGTTTTAAATGTAATATATTGCAGTGTATTTTATGATGGTGCATTTAAAAAATTAAACTTAAATATTATCTTATCAACTCTGGTTTTGATGTATTATTCATTTCATAATTATTCATTCATTCATTCATTTTCTTTTCGGCTTTATTAATTCGGGGTCGCCACAGCGGAGTGAACCGCCAATTTATCCAGCATATGTTTTACGCAGCGGATGCCCTTCCAGTTGCAATCCATCCCTGGGAAACACCCATACACTTAAGGTTGTCACGATACTATAAATTTAGGCCACGATACTATACCAGCTGAAGTATCACAATACCAAGTAGTATAGCGATACTGTATTAATTCATAACTCAAATTTACGAAATAAAGCAAATTTTCACAAATACTGTATTTTGTATGTTATAATACATACATTTAACTCATAATGAATTCCCTTATTATTGAAAATCAGTAATCAGATCAGATCATTTGTACAGGTATTTTGTATCTGTACATTTCCATTTTTTTGTCGTGGTCGTTGTAGCTAAATCATATTCACAGAAACAAAAATAAACTGATTCAGATGTGTGTTTGAAGCATCGGAAAATGTGCAATACCATAAAAGGCACAAATTCTACAGTTTTGCAGCCTTAATGCAGACTGTTACAATTCAAATAAAATAAAGTGGTCTATGGATTATTTGCCGGCACAAAAGTGTGAGCAGACTTTTCCACATGCAACATGAACTATTGAAGAACCGTTAATGGCGATACTACCGTTTACAAACTACAGAGGCACCGGCAATATTTTGGAGCCATAGTATCGCAGTGCTACCAAAGTACCGGTAAACCGTGCAACTCTACATACACTCTCATTCACACATATACTACGGACAATTTTAGCTTACCCAATTCACCTATAGCGCATGTCTTTGGACTTGTGGGGGAAACTGGAGGAAACCCACGTCAACACAGGGAGAACATGCAAACTCCACACAGAAATGCCAACTGACCCAGCCGAGGCTCGAACCAGCGACCTTCTTGCTGTGACAGCACTACCCACTGCGCCACCGCACCACCGAAAAGAAAATTAACTTGAACTATATTTTTAAAAACATTTTATAACATTATAATTGTATTTACTGTCACTTTTGATCAATTCAATGCATCTTTGCTGAATAACAGCATGCATTTCTTTATCAATATACTCTAATATACTCAAATTAGATTGAAATATTCTCTGTGATTGATATTGACTATCAAGTTAATAATGTCACAATGTCTAGTCATTACTTCCAGATTATCATTTCCCATTTTAGAAAGTGATTCAAAAAAAAAGAAATCACTGTATGACATGAAAAATGTGTCCTCCTCACCTTTCCCCTCGGGCAGCAGCTGGATCAGCTCATATTTGGAGGCTTCTTGAGCATTCTGGTTGTGCTTCTCTAATGCAGAACTGATTACAGTGGGTGTTTTATCATTACTGGTAACCTGAGGCAGCACAAAATAATAAAAAAAAACATTAGAACAAAGAGAGACAGCATCCATATTGAACAAGGGCGGACATGAAACAGTCTGATGTAACCCTGGACTGCTGCTGTGAAATACAGCAGATTTAAAGCCCTAAAGTGCTGCAGTTTTTGCTCTCTTTAATGGATGTTGTTTGTTGGTTTACCAGAATACTGCGGTATAAGTTGCCGTCGTGTAAATCCATCCGTATCCTGACGATTCTCATATCAGGCCCCGCCTCTGGTTTGCTATTGGTCGGGTTGTTGCCACAGGAGACGGAGCGGCGATGTGATTTGACAGCTGTAGTGGGTGTGGTCAGGATTGAGGGCGTGGAGTCATTGGACGGCGGTGACGAATCAACATCCAGACAGGAAACGGACGGGGATTTCACATGCTGAAATAGAGTTATTATGAAAACGATGACCGTATTAGTTCACTCACAAATGAGCATTATATAAACATGTTTTTTAATAAAAGAATAAGACCTTTACTATAGATTACATGTAGTAATTAACCAGTCCACCATCCTGATATATGAGCAATCTCACATGAGTAGCAGTGCGCTATGGCTGTATATCGGCACTGGTGGGAGGCGTGCAGGCCGAGTACCTTAGTGTCCCACCAGTGATGATATGCAGCCATATCGCACTGCTAGGAGTGTGATATTGTGTTTATACAAAAGTTAAAAGTTCGACGGCATAATCATCAGAAAAATCCTTTCTTCTGCCATTTGTTCACATCTGCAGCTGATGTCAGAACAGCAAAAGTCCTTACTAATTCACCAATGTCACTTTAGAGCACATGTGTCAAAGCCAGTTCCGGGAGGGCCGGAGATCTGCACAGTATTGTTCCAACCTTAATTAAACACACCTGATAAAACTAATTGAGTCCTTCAGGCTTGTTTGAAACCTACAGGTAAGTGTGTTGAAGCAGGGGTTGGAACTATACTGTGCAGGGCTGCGGCCCTTGAGGAACTGGCTTTGACACCTGTGCTTTAGAGAAAGTATTTAAATGATTCTGTAGGGTAATATCTAAAGTGATGACAAACAGGTTATTTGCTCACATTTTAAGATTATAAGGCTGAACGGCATGAGATGCCATCAGTCATCAGAGATTTCCCAGTATTTCTCTGTTGCAATCAGGAGATTGAAATAATTAACTCCAAAAAAGCCAAAGCAAAGCAAACACTACCAGATCACTATGGTACAAGGTTGTTGCGATACCATTAATTCATCTTACGATACTATACCAGCTGAAGTATCATGATACCAAGTAGTATTGCGATACTGTAATTCATAACTCAAATTATAAAGAGAATGGTCAGAAATACTATATTTCACATGTTTATAATAGATCTACTTGAATTTAATTCATAATTCAAATTAATCTATGCCCACGTTTTATATATATATATATATATATATATATATATATATATATATAAATATATTAGTGGTGGGCCGTTATCGGCGTTAACGTGCTACATTAATGGGAGACTCTTATCGCGCGATAAAAAAACATATCGGCGTTAATCTATTTTCAAAGTTGGGTTGGGAGCTGGGTCTATTTTACGCAAGCTATGATGACTTTCACCTTGATATTTTAGCGTGGATGTATACCTGACCGGTGAGCCGTCTGGCAAAAAGTGCCCTTCTGAATCAAATCAGCTTGATGCCTGACTTTAACTGCAGTTTGGCAGTTTCACTTTAGCTCACGAACATTTCACTCATGCGCCGTGACAGACTGGGGTACTAGATCAGGTATATATATCAGGGGGGTGGATAAATAAATATATTTATCTGAGAAAATGAGCTTACAGCGGAGTTGTCAAATTTTTGTCATTTGTTTATTTATTAAATTAATAATACTGATAATAATATTAATATAAAACTTAAAATATTTTTTTTTACTTTTTTCCACATTGTTGTTACTATTTCTACTACTATTATTACTATTATTATTATTATTATTATGAATAATAATATTATTATTATTATTAATAATATTATTATGATTATTATTATTATTATTATTATTATTATTATTATTATTATTATTATTATGAATAATATTGTTAGCTTATTTTGGGTGGGTGATGTGTGTGTTAAAAAACTGTTGAAAACAAACAAAAAATCATGTAGAAATATATTTGCATATGCACAATATTTTTTGTCTATTAAAATAACTAATTAATTTATTTATTTATTTATTTTACAATATTTGTATTATTCTCTTAAGCTAGAAAAATGGTCAAAAAATTTCAGTATGAGATATAAAAAATTACTAATAAATAATATATTGTGTTCCCTCTTTATTATTAATGCATTTAAAGTCAATAAAATAACAGTAATGATTGGAAGCACGTAAACATTAACATAAGATTAATAGAGAATAAAAACAGACTATTATTTAGAATAATAAAATATTTAGCAAGTCTATTAAATAACAGTAATCCAAATATAATAGCTCATTCATTATAAAATACACATTTTTTAAGAATTCAAATCATAAGACATTGTCCATTGAACCAGGGGCGCCTGCAGGATTTTATTCCAAGGTACGCACAAATTCAGCACCGCCCCGCCCCCTTCCCCCCAATCATCTCAAGAAACACTGATGTGTTTATTACCAAAGGCTACATTATTTAAGGGCATTCGTTACGACATAACTTGTTTTCTTTTTAATATTAATATTTCTTTGAAACCTAAATGTAATAAAAGCACATCAGCACCAAGGAAAATCAGACGCTCAAGACGCAATCTTTAAAATTATGACCTATTAAATCCTTACTTTCCACTGACCGAAAATCATCCAACCACACAGTTAGAAGATGGGCTCAAACAAAAATATAATTTGTATATTTTTCCTGGAAAATATATACTTTTAAAACGAATTTCGAATAGTTTGTCTCTTAGTTTAAATATTTTTGTTGGTCAGTTATCTACTAGATAAGATAGAAGAACGAATAACATTTGAGGTGAAGTGCTTCAAGTTCAAAACCAGTCCGCTATATGCTTCAGTGCCAAAACATGAACTGGATTGTCAGGGTGCGCCTGTAAATAGCCTTTAAAACGCGCACGCGGCGGCGGAGGCGCACTCTAAACTCACTGGACTAGTGGATCACTCAGAAAACTAAAAAAAAGACAAGTGCGTGACATGAAGGCGAGCAGCCTAGTTCAAGTCATGTTTTGGTTAACTAACTCTTTAAATACAATTTTCTTGAGCTCTAAAGGAAAAAAAAAACGCTAAAGATATCTGCCGTTAAATTAATTTTAGCAAAGACGCAACCGCCTGTCATTTTCACATTAGTTTTTCAGTTCGGGATTAATAGCCTAATAAAAACATTTAGATGGACAGTGGACACTGCACAGTCCGCGCTATAATAAATATCACAATTTATTATATTCATTATTATTAATATTATTAAAAGCTATAACATTTACAAAACGCAGAACCCTTTTAATGGTTTGCTTTCATTTTCAAATCGTTAAACCACACATTAACAGTTGTGAAAAGAAGCATCCCATTATGCAGCAGAAGTAAGGACTTTTGAGTTTAAAGATGATCAGCCTGCGAAGTCAAGTTTACAGAGATATAAATAAAACAGGTCGGCTACATAGTGTGAGTGAGTGAGTGAGTGGATTTGGCGCGGATCAACCTCTCACACTCTGTTTTGCTACACTAGCCTATGCCTTAAAATGTAACTAAGTAGCACATTTAGCTACTATTTTTTTTAAATGACATTAGATTGTAACATTTAACTTTTTCTTAACACTGATATTGGTTGGGAAATGAAGCGTGATGACTCTGTTATGCTGGTTTGACTGTTATATGAATAGTGAGTTAGCTTTGATGTGTGGGCATAGTTTGACGTCTTTACCTAAAACTTTAAACATTTATATTATGTTAATTAAAACGGAAAGAAATAAGGAGAATAAAATATAACTTAATCCACTCATTTGGAGCTGAAGCCATGATCCGTCTGCGTTAATAAACGGTATCATTGATAAATCAGTAATAGTGAAACTGCATATTATTATTACTATAAAAAGTATATTACTGCATTAAGTCAGTAGTAATGCAAAGTAATAAATAAGTGAATAAATAGCCTAAATGAAAGGCGCCGAGCCTGCTCTCATGATAGGTACGCACAGTGCGTACAGCCGTACGCCTGCAGGCGCCACTGCATTGAACAGTTCAAATTAAACCAAACCTTCATCTGCTACTGTAAATACAGTAAAAAAAAACGTATAAAGTGCACACAGATAAAAGTGTATTGTGGATCAACTGAAAATAAAATAAAAAAAAACACTTAAAACCACAATAAAGATCTTTCATTGGCTCTCGAAAAGATAAATCTTGCAGAATTTGCTGATAACACTTTAAAAGTGGAGCCATTACTGTGCTGTAATCAAAATAAAGCTCTTACCTTGCAAAGCTTAGAGAGCAGCTGATTGACAGGAGATGGAATGTCAAATATGCCATCAGCGTCCATTGTTGTATTGGCAACAGCTGAGAGAGCGCTGAAAACAGGACAATACACAATCTTTCATACACCTTATATGCTGTCAGATGCATATGACACTGATTCCCTGTGAATAGACCATGAACCTGAGTGTAAATACACAACTCTATAGCTTTGAAGTCCCAAAGACTAAACTGCAGACGATAAGAGCGTTTTTGTGCTGCTGGAAAACTTAATTTTATTGAAGGCGAGCAGCATGCTTACGCTTAAAAGCTCATGAAAGAAACATCTGTGTGTGGACGTTGGAGACTGAGCTTGATCCTCAAAATAGCCAACAGGAAACACTGTCATTTCAAAAGGTTTATAGAACAAAAAAGACAGAAAATACCGATCATAATATTGATAAAAATAATTTAAAAAGCTGGAACTGGCAGCAATTGACTTCTGTTGTATTTTTTCCCTGCTTTGGAAGGCAGTGGCTATCGAACATTTTTCAAAATATCTTCCTTTCTGTTTTTCAGCTGCAACTTTTTTTTGCAAAGAAAAAGCAATGCTGGATGGAAATCACGATGAGGATGATTTAAAATCATTATTAAACTGCAAAAAATGCCTTTTTTACTTTATTACAAGAACATTAAAAATACGATAGTTTAGAACAGTGGCTCTCAACCAGACAGTAACGCCCGATTCACACGGGGCTTCAGCATCAACGCTTGACAGAGGGCGTGTCTGAAGTTGGGGCTGACGCGATTGTCATAGCAGTGTCAGCCAATGAAATTAGTCAGCAATAGGCCACTGTCTGAGCTGGTGTATTTGCATACAGCGATCTGATTGGCTGACGCTTCCATCGGCGCTTGAAAAGTTGAGCAAGTCCCAACTTCTGCAGCGAGCAACGCCTCTGAAGCGGCGCCGACGGATCCACAATGCAGTTCGGCAACGCCTGACGTCACCCATTCAAAGTGAATGAGAAGCGTTGAAGCTGACGCTTCGTGTGAATGGGGCGTAAGGGAAGTGGTCCTCAGCTAACAGTCATGTATGAATAGGATTACTTAAAAATATTTAAATAAATAATGTATTATTAACATTATGAAATAATCTATATCCAGCCTAAAGTGTTAAAATCTTAAGTCATATAAAGAAATAATAAATGTATACATACATTTTCATTTATATCATACACTTCCCATTTATGTATTCTATGGAAAAAGTTGGAAATCGTTGTGCATTTTTGGTTTATTCTCTTAACTACAGATAACGTTTAAAATAAAAATGTTATTTAGAGCATAAATTTAACAAAAAGTTTGTCATGTTTTTAGACAAGACTATATTAATGTTCTGAAGAGTTAAGAAATCAAATTTAGGTGGAATAACCCTGGCTTTCAATCAAAACAAATGAATACATTTGTTAATATGACCTTTTTTTAAGTTTTAAATGCCAATATTTTCTTTGCAATCTGAAGAAATTATATCCAAAATTTTTCAGACTACAACAAAAATTAAACTTTTACTCAAACCCATACTTAATAACTCCTGCAAATCCAAAGAAACTGAGAATTTTCAACTATTAATGCCATTATTTCTCATATAAAACCCATATTATTGCAAATAAAGCGGAAATCGTAAGAGTACTGTAGGATCAATCCATTCAAACACATTAACCGAACCATTATTCTCATGTCCACCAGTGCTAACAAACAAGCTACAACACTAAAACAAATGGAAATAAAAGCCAAGTCTGGCCACATTTAATCTTCAGTTAACATAAGCTGAGCCTTTTTTATATTTTTAATTTCTTGTTTTTAAGTCTACATATCTAAAAATGATTAAATCAGGAAGCATTTTTTAGACAAGTGAAACATATTGTCTTGTTTTTAGAAATAATATGTCAAAATTAAGTTTTTCCTTTAAAACCAGTCGGTAGCTAGCACTCTGCAAGAGGTGCCCACTTAAGCTAAGCAGGGCTACACCCGGTCAGGTCCTGGATGGAAGACCACATGGGAAAGCTAGGTTGCTGCCGAATGTGTTGTTAGTGAGACCAGCAGGGGGCGCTAATCCTGCGGTCTGTGTGGGTCCTAATGTCCCAGTATATTGATGGGGACTCTATACTGCTCAGTGAGCACCGTCTTTCGGATGAAATGTTAAACCGAGGTCCTGACTCTCTGTGGTTGTTAAAAATCCCAGGATGTTCTTCGAAAAAGAGTGGGGGTTTAACACTGGCATCCTGGCCAAATCTGCCCACTGGCCACTATCCATCATGGCCTCCTAACTATCCCCATATGATAATTGGCTTCATGGTCTCCTCTCCACCAATCAACTGGTGTGTGGTCTGGTGCAATATGGCTGTCGTCGCATCATCCAGGTGGATGCTGCACACTGGGGGTGGATAAGGTGATTCCCCCCAAAAATGTGTAAAGCGCTTTGAGTGTCCAGAAAAGTGCTACCTAAATGTAAGGAATTATTATTATTATTATTAATAAAATAATCTGCTAATGGAGTAAGGAAAATAATCTTATTTCAAAACGAGAACATGACAAACATTCAAATAAATGGGGTCTAATAATATTGACCTTAAAAATAATTAAAAACTGCATTTGTTCCACGCAAAATATAAAAAAAATAGGCTACATATGTATGTATATATATATATATTAGAAAATGGATTTCTTACTTTAAAGTTTTGTCGTGTTTTTATTCTAGATATCTAAGAATTGTTAAATCAAGAAGCATGTTAAAAATATTGTAATGTTTTTAGAACTAATATGTAATATAAGTGGGTTTTTCCTTTTAAATGAATTCTAAATAATCTGCCAACTGAATGAAACAAACCTATTTCAAAGCGAAAACATGGAACATATTCAAAAAAATGGGGTCTGATAATTTTGACCTCAAAACTGCATTTATTCTACCCAAACTAAAAGAAATAAGGCATCCTTTTGAAGAAACAAATATAATAGGAAATATTGTGAAAATGTCCTTGCTCGTATAAACATCACTTGGGAAATACAGCATTTGGAAATTAATACAAATTTCACTGGAGGGCTAATCATTTTGCCGTCAGCTGTATAATAAATAACTATTATATGAGAGCTGTTTCATTTAAGGTTTAGCATATGATTAGTTTCTCCTCAAGCTAAACCACAGCATCAGTATTTCAGTGTAATGAATTGTGCAGTACTTTAAAAAATAAAATAAATAAAAAAATTATTTATATATATATATTTATACACACACACAGGGCTTGACATTAACTTTTTTGATCACCAGCCACAGTGGCTAGTAGTTTTCCAACGTTACTAGCCACTCTGCATTTTCACTAGCCACAATTTTGTTGTTGGGAAAATATTTTTTATATGCTTAAATATGACTTTGACATGCTAAAATTACTTGATTTAGATTTTGTGTTTTGTCCACATGCCTCCTCATTCATTTCACTTTTTGTGTGTTGTGTATGAGCAAATGGTTCATGGTTTCATAGTGTTATACTGCAAACAGTTTTTATTTTACATGAATTTTCAGAACTCAAAATTAAGGATTTACCAAAGTTATCTCTGATTATCTCTGATAATTATTTTTTGGCCACAAATTTTAAATGTGTCAAAAGAAGCTGAATATAGCTGTATACTATACTTTTTATTTAACAAAACATTTCTTAAAAAAAAAAAAAGAAAGAACAAAAAAAAAAGAAAAACAATTGACTTTTAAAAATAATTATTGTCATGTATCAAAAATATGCACAGTAATCTGTTCTCGCTCAAGGTCTCTCAGATCACCAGTTAACTATACATACATGGAGAGTTAATCTCATGTTAAAACAATGTTGTTGTAAAAATATGATAATTAAACCATATAAACAAAAATATCCGTAGGCAAAAGAAAGCAGGTGAAAAACATACTGTGTGTGATAATGAAAGGATGATCACACGGTAAAGGCCAATTAATAATCTTCTCAAAGCCAAAGCAACCGGTGCTTCTTACAAAAAGACATATATGAAAGCAGCAACACTGGGTGCATTAGCATAGCTTTTTGTCTGCTCTATATGAAAGAAAACCGATCACAGTTGCGTTTCAGGCACAGTTGCTTCAAGAAAGAAAACAGGAGCGCGCACGCGTTTTAGTCGTGCGCATCACATCAGCCATTAGCGCGACTGATCATCCTCTTATTAGTTATTCACCTGCTTTCTATTGCTCCCGTGAATGCAAAGTCGTGCTGTTTCTTGATTCTAAGATCACATTTGCATGCATATTGGGTCATCCTTATAGTCGAACCCTGCTTTTAAGAAAACCACAATTTTAAATTATTTTCAACCAGCCAAAGTGGATAGTGGGAGTGTCTGTCTTACCCGCCAAAGCTGAATTCTACCCGCATTTGGCGGGTTGGCGGGTGTTAATGTTAAGCCCTATATATATATATATATATATATATATATATATATATATATATATATATATATATATAGGGCTTAATATTTATTTTTTATTTTTTGCTTATTTAAAATGAGTTGAAACAACACAATTCTTAAGATTTCATTGGGACAATTTAATTTTTTTTTATGTTCAATCCGCATAAATTTGTTAAAAGTGTTAAGTTAACTTAATTTGTGTTGGGACTACATGAATGAATTGTGTGGAACCCTGCATTTCTTACAGTGCATTTTGTACAATTTGATAAACATTTCTCTTAGTTTTTTATTGAAGAGCTGGGAATTAATACACAGAACAAAGCTTCATGCCAGTTAGGAAATATTTCTTTAGGTATGATTTTACTTCATAAGACAAAATATTTATTTAGGGGTGACACAGTGGCTGAGTGGGTTTTTAAGCCGAAGGAAAATGAATGAATAAATTATATTTATTTCTTTTTTTTACACAACTAATTTCTAGTATGCAGTACGTTTAATTTACTGCATAATTTACTAATGAACTACTTTTGATTTCAAAAGCTAAACTGTTTAAACTATTTATTGAATGAAATAATGACTTTATTAAAAGTGTTCTATTTTAAATACATATTTCAGACTTAATATCTTAGGAATTTGTGCTTGTGCTTGTTATTTAATAATAATAAATTAGGGAGACTACAATTCTCTTCTTCAGTGTGAAAATTATTACCGAAGATATGAATTTGGGTGTTTATTTATTTATTATTTCTCCCCTTTCTTCTTTTAATTAAACATTTTTATAATTTTGTGAGCTTAAATCAGTTTAGATTGGGAAAAATACATCATGGACTAAAAATTCTAAAAATCCAGCTCTTCTTCGGCACTTGTAAACAATATGATATGAACAGTAACAATGTTCTTGGTTTTATCATATAATTTCAAGTGTGATTTCAACAACACACTCTTCCAGGCCTGACCTACATCTACAGTGTTTAGACGGTCAAAGTACACTACCTGACAAATGTCTTGTCGTCGATCCCAGTTATGAGAGCAACAAACAATAACTTGACTTCTATTTGATCATTTGGAAAAGTGGCAGAAGGTAGATTTTTTCCGATGAATCATCTGTTGAACTGCATCCCAGTCATCACAAATACTGCAGAAGCAGAACGAACCCAAGATTCTCATTGAAATCAGTCAAGTTCGGTGAAGAAAAAATCATGGTTTGGGGTTACATTCAGTATGGGGGTGTGCGAGAGATCTGCAGAGTGGATGGCAACATCAACAGCCTGAGGTATCAAGACATTTGTGCTGCCCATTACATTACAAACCACAGGAGAGGGCAAATTCTTCAGCAGGATAGCGCTCCTTCTCATACTTCAGCCTACACATCATTATTTCTGTTAAGTGACAAGACTTTTGTCTAAGCAAAGTCAGACCTTACTGTCCTAATTAAATCATTAAAAATCAAGGCATGATCATATTTTATTTTGGTAAAATAAGCATAATCTAGAGGCCTTTGCCTTTCATACTGTATAAGCAACTTCTTATACCAAATGATCAACTAGAAGTCAAGTTATTATTTGTTGTTCCTAAAACTTGGATAGGTGACAAGACTTTTGTCAGGTAGTGTAGATGTTGTTCAAGGGCAGTCTGCGATATGCAAACTTGTTAAAAACTTATATTTGTGCAGGAAATAAGACTGGAATAAATACCCATAACAGTAAAAGTGATTGAGCATAATAAGAGATGTTATTTTCTTACTCTGGACATTGTGTGATGATGACTGTAGGGTTCAGGCCACGGCCAGGACTCGGCTCACCTGGTGCTTCAATCTGATTGGACAGCTTGTAGCTATTAAAATAATCAATTAGGTTAGTCATATAGTGCTGGTCACTTCATGTGTTTCTGATTGAATAGATATCTGATCATAAAAAGTGCAGATGTAAATGCTCTCCAAAATGCATTGAAGTCAGATATAAATACGATTGCTCAAAGCACTTTAGGAGGTGTTCTGGGACTCACTCCAGACGAAACTTGACAGGTTTAAATGCATCTAGTGGGTGAAACCACATATGCAAATCTTACTTCTCCCAAAATGTAAAAAAAAAAACATGAGAGAGCATGTTGTGTGCTATATTACATAGATATAACAGTGCCACAGACAACAGAGTGGGATGTTTGTTTCACTTTTATTTTATTGTTTCCATTTCAATCTATTTTTGACCAGTCATTAATTGTTAAATTATCAAATTAGGATGTTAAATTAATATCAAATGGCAGCATTAATAACGGAGATGCATCATGCACATATACTGTAGGAGCCTATCTCTATAAATGGAGAAAAATAATATAAAAAAAATATTGTGTTTTATTCGTTTACAAAGGTAAAATGTTTTGTTTTTGGGGCAGGGTTATACACATTTATGTAAAGCATTTACAGTTTTGAGTGATGTCATGCGCATATCTGTATTACAAAACTTCCATTAAGCCTAAAATGATAGTAGTTGCAGAACCTACCTTGTGAACTTGTGTTGATGTTTTACTGGACATACAAAGCCTACTATAGCCTACATATAATTTGTATGAATAATAAGCAATCATTCATAATCATTAATAATAAAGCAATTATTCTGTCATAATATTACAGTGAGCTCTTGTTTTAAAATTGTATAATTTGTATTTCTATATATTAAATTCAATAATGCCTGGTTGACATAAGGCACAGATACAGTTCATAATTTAGTTATAAAAATTGCCCCTACAAAAGTTTAAATGACTGATTTACAGTCACTTTATAACAATAAAATAATAGCCTTACATTATAATATTGTAAAATAAACTGCACTGCTTTATCCTACACTGCAGATCAGTGGTTCTCAAACTGGGTCCTGGAGGTCCGGTGTCCTGCAGATTTTAGTTTCAACTTGCCTCAACACACCTGCAAGGATGTTTCTAGAAAGCCTAGTAAAGCCGCGGTCACACTGCACTTTTCGCCCCATAGACTTCCATTCATACACACGTGAATAAGACAGACCGAAAACGCAAGCTTGTGCAAGTTTTCCAGTTCACTGCATTGCATAGTTCAAGCTTAGTGAACTCTGACTTGCGAAATAGCATCACGTGACTGCATGAGACCAATCGAAGGTCAAAACATGACCTCTCTGGACAGAAATTTTAAATATGGACCAATCACTTGCTTTTTAAAATGTCTTGTTTAATCCTGCCTCTTTTCGCAGCGCCGTACGACAAAATTTTGCATGCTCAAACTCTAGTGTGACCGCGTCATAAGAGCTTTTTTAGCTAGCCCAGGTGTGTCTAATTGGAGTTGGAGGTAAAATCTGCAGGACACCGGACATCCAGGACCGAGATTGAGAACCCCTGATGTAAAACAAACGTCCCCACAAGGATAGTAAATGTAGATTTTTAACTTTATTTTTCAATAATAATTTTTTTTTTTCATTCATTCATTCATTTTCTTTTCGGCTTAGTGCCTTTATTAATCCACGGTCGCCACAGCGGAATGAACCGCCCTTTTTTATTTATTTATTTATTTTTAGAATTTTTAATTATTAAACAATGGTTTGGTCATTGGAAAAAATACATAGTTTGGTCCATATAAAAAGAACCCCAGAATAATAAGACATGTAGCTTGTGTTTCTGAAAAAAATATAGTAATTAAATAAAATGCAGTGTATCTGACCTCAAGTAACCTATAGTTAAACTTATACTGTATCGCCAAATGTAAATGGATCTGTTTGCACAAATCAGATATCTATCCAATCAAAGGACACGCATACTGTAACCAGGTTTAAACAGGCTCATGTAGCCAATCAAAATGCATCAGAAGAGACTAACCTTTCCTCTTCACGCAGAGTGGGTACACTGTGATACCAATGAACGAATGTTTCGTCGGTTCGGAAAATGCTGTTTTTACATGAGGACTGAAGGAGGCGGATTTGAGCGATGACTTCGAACTCCTGAAATCAAGAGAATGTCATGTTAATACTTTTGAAAACGAATGAAAGGTACAGTTCACCAAAAAAGGAAAAAATGCTCATAAGTGACCCTTGTACTTCAGTAGAGCATTAAAGGAACACGTAAAGAAACAGTTGAGTTTTACCATTTTTTAAAACCAATTAGCTGATTTCTGGGTTTGGCTGGAGCATTGGTAGCTTAGCTTAGCATACATCATTGAATCAGAGACCAATGCTTACATTTTTAAAAATGTTATTTCCCATTTAAAGCTTGGCTATTCTATAGTTACATTGTGTACTCAGACCAATGAAAAATAAAGAAAAAAAGCTATTGTCCAGTCTGATATGGATAGCAAATGGCTCACCAACCCTGTTCCTGGAGAGCTAGCTTCCTGCAGAATTCAGCTCCAAACCTGATCAAACACACCTGAACCAATTAATAGGACCTGAAGCATCACTTGAAAATTACAATCAGGTGTGTTTGGTCAGGGTTGCAACTGAAATCTGCAGGAAGGTAGCTCTCCGGGAACAGGGTTGGTGACCCCTGGGCTAGGAACTGTACTCTCATTCTGGCATAATGGAACATTGTTGTCATACCATGGCTGCTGCAGAAAACAATGACATTATGCAGCGCCTGAAAATAGTCCCTAGCTAGTTAACTATGTACAGTAACATCGCTGCGTAATATCATAGGGCCTTCCCTGCTGAAAAATCCAGCTTAAACCAGCCTAAGCTGGTTGGCTGGTTTTAGCTGGTTGACCAGCCTGGTTTTAGAGGGGTTTTGGCCATTTCCAGGCTGGTTTCCAGCCATTTCCAGCCTGGTCTTAGCTGGTCAGGCTGGGAGTTGATCAGCTAAAACCAGCTTGACCAGCCAAAACCAGCTATGTCCAGCTTAAACCAGGCTGGTCAAGCTGGTTTTAGCTGGTTTAAGCTGGTCATTTTCCAGGCTGACTAGCTAGGACCAGGCTGGAAATGTCTGGAAACCAGTCTGGAAATGGCCAAAACCCCTCTAAAACCAGGCTGGTCAACCAGCTAAAACCAGCCAACCAGCTTAGGCTGGTTTAAGCTGGATTTTTCAGCAGGGTTGCTACAGCCATGGTACAGCAGCAAAGTTCTTTGATTATTACAGCAGAATTTGTCAACCATTATTGACATTATTACAAATTTCAGCTGGTTTAAAATGCAGAGTGCTTACTAGAATCAAAAGGTACGATCAAATTAGACCGGTTTTGTCAACATTGCTCTGCCTCTCCATTAAGCAGAACGCTTTGTGTGCATTGCATAAAGTGCTATAGAAATAAAGGTGACTTGACTATTATTTTGGTAAATATGTTGAGTTTCTTACACAGACTAATTGCTTCACTTAAGACCACAATGTATTGTCTTAAGCCATTGTTTTGCCTGTATATTTGCTTACTTGTATATGCTATTCACTTGTATTTTATTACCCACCAAGAACCATCATTTCTAAAAATCATCTTTTTATCAAGTCTCCTACATCTTTGATGGCCTTATGATGAGCTAATTTACAGCTTTTTTATTTTTATGGTGGAACTATCCCTTTAAATGAATGACGGCCAAGTTTATTCTCCTTGAACTCACCCGTCGTCGTTTATCGAAGTTGATGAAGCCATTCTGTAAAAGACAAAATTAATTGTGGTTACACTTTGACAAGTGCAAATATGACTCAGTTTTGTTTTGACAAGTCTCTCTTTTTTTCCCAGCTGAGCTTTGACCATAGCGAAACCACAGCTATTTTTATACTTCACAGTTTGATGTGTTGATACTGTGTTTTTGGTCTCTTTTTACCGTTCTGTTAGTCGTGTTTGATGGCGGAGCGGGAACTAGACCTCACCTCTAATCTGTCTTTGACTGCAGTGTCCAGCATGGTGAGATCTCTGAGGAAGATGCCCAGGTATGGCACAGTGCCTTGAGCGCACGACTGTAAAAAAAAAAAAAAAAAAATATATATATATATATATATATATATATATATATATATATATATATATAT
Organism: Danio kyathit; assembly: GCA_903798195.1. Taxonomy (NCBI): domain Eukaryota; kingdom Metazoa; phylum Chordata; class Actinopteri; order Cypriniformes; family Danionidae; genus Danio; species Danio kyathit. The sequence continues at coordinate 56,973,814 of LR812534.1, forward strand.
ATATATATATATATATATATATATATATATATATATATATATATATATATGAAATGCATTTCAGCACATCAAAGATTATATAGTACATCACACTGTAATAAAAATAAGTAAATGCAGTTTGCATTATATACACTATAAACAGGGCTTGACATTAACTTTTTGATCACCAGCCACTGTCGTTAGTAGTTTTCCAACTTTACTACCCACTCAGTATTTCCACTAGCCACAATTTTGTTGTGGGGAAAATATATTTTATATGCATAAATTTGACTTTGGCATGCTAAAATTACTTGGTTTAGATTTAGTGTTATCTCCACATTCTTCCTCATTCATTTAACTTTTTTGTGTGTTGTGTATGACCTTGCTTAATGAGCATGAGCAAATGGGTTGTGGTTTCATGGTGTTGCATTGCAATTAGTTCTTATTTTACATGACTTTTCAGGACTCAACATTAAAGATTTGCCTAATTTTTCTCTGGCCACACTAAAAATAAATAAACAAATAACTAATTATTTCTTAGCTACAAATTTTAACTAATTAAAAGTATTAAAAACAAGCTAAATATAGCTGTGTACGTGTACTTTTTTCAACAAAACCTTTCTTTTTTTTAAAAAAATGACATTTTAAAAATAACTATTGTCATGTATCTAAACATATGCACAGTAGTCTTTCCAGGCTAAAGGTCCCAGACCACCAGTGAAATAGGATAAAAGAATGATAGTTAAAACATAAATTTAAAAAATAACTCTAAGCAAAAGTAAGCAGGTGAAAAATATACCGTGTGCGAAAATGAAAGTATGATCACATGCACACAGTTAACCTTAGGCCCATTACTAATCTGTTCAAAGAATGATTATAGCGAAAGCAACCACTGCTGTTTACAAAAAGACATTTTTAAAAGAATCTGAAGCTCTTGAAAGCAGCAGGACTGTGAGTGCACGAGCATCACTTTTTGTCCAGTCTACAGTGCATCCGGAAAGTATTCATAGCACTTCACTTTTTCCACATTTTTTTGTTACAGGCTTATTCCAAAATGGATTAAAATCATTTATTTCCTCAAAATTCTACACACAATACCCCATAATGACAATGTGAAAAAAAGATTTTTTTTTTTTAATTGTTGCAAATTTATTAAAAAAAAAAAAAACCTGAAAAATCACATGTACATCAGTATAAAAAAATGGGGAAAAAGTGAAGCGCTATGAATACTTTCCAGATGCACTGTATTTCAAAGAGAACTGATCGCACAAGTTGCGTTTGCAGGCACGTTTGCTTCGCACAAGGAAACGGGAGCACGCAAGCTTTATAAACTCTTGTGCCCATCACATCAGCCATGCGCTCGATACTAAAGCCTTTGTCAGCGAGTTAAGAAAGCCTGCGTCTCACCGTGCACATGATCATCCTCTCATTCGGTAGTCACCTGCTTTCTTTTACTCACGTGAACAGTTATTTTGTCGGTCATGCTGCTTCTCGATAAACTACAATTTTAAAATGATTTTCAACCATCCCACCACGGCTTAAATCTACCCGTATTTGGCGGCTTGGCGGGTGTTAATGTCAAGCCTTGACTATAAAACACCAGTTAAAAGTTTGGGGCCTTTATATATTTGTAATTCATTCATATCCAGTCACAGTGTCACAATATCTTTCAGAAATCCTTTTAATATGCTGATCCTTCTAATATCCTTCAAATATGCTGTTATGCTGTTTTTCAGTGCTAAAATTAGCTGAGTAAACTCTGTTAAAAATACTGTTTAAAACCGTAGAGTTTATTTGAAATCTAAATCTTTTTGTAATGTTTTACTGCATTGTCCATAATTAATCAGGACTTATTTGGGACTAAAATAAACAATAATTCAGGACAAGGATGTCTCTGCAAAACTAAATAATTTACTAGCACTATAAAAATTAAATGTGCAAGTTGCCGCATCTATCTGCACAAGCTACAGTACATTTGATTTTTAAAAGTATTTTTTTAATTGCACAGCATTATAATCAATATTGAATGTTTCTGCTGAGCTTATGAATGCAACAGCCAATCAGATGCATTTAATTTAGTCCCCACTGAAAATGCCTCAGCTTAGCAAATTTTCTCATCATAAGCAACAAAGATATTACATGCCATTTCCCCAAACACAATGTTTTTATATGCATTCAGTCAACATTTTATATTATCACTGTAATATTAAAGGAGGAAAGCAATCATTCTCTCATTAATATTTCAGTCCTACCCTATAATGAGCTCTTGTTTTAAATCTGTATAATTTGTATACTATATATTAAATTCAATTATGCCTAGTTGACATAAGAAACAGATAAAATTAATAAGTTATACAAATTGCCTCTACAAAACTTTAAATGACTTTATGATGACTTTAAAATGTGCTTTACGGTCACATTTAAACAATGAAATAATAGCCTTGCATGATAATATTGCAAAAGATAAAAAAAAAAAAAACTGCACTGCTTTGTCTTACACTATAGATCAAACGACCTCACAAGGATAGTAAAACTCACAAGGATACCTGAGATTTTTGACCTTTTTTTGTTATTAAATAATGTTTTGGTTATTGGAGAAAAAATATATAGTTTGGTCCATATAAAAACAATAGAAGTCTATGGAAAATCATGACTAAGACAATCTACAGAATACATTTACATGTTGTCATTTAGCAAACGCTTTTATCTAAAGATACCAAAGAAACCTAATATAAGTGCATATGAGTGTGAGTGTGTGTACTGTATATATATTTAAAAAAAATGCTTACCCCAGTAAATCTCCTGTTGTTGATTTTAGTGTCATGGTTTGCAAATTTGGAAGTCCCCTCCTGCAAATGAAAGTGCTTTTATTACTGGAAACTTGTGCTTTGGAGGCATAAATAATTCTGTGTTTGCAAAATGGTTTTGTGTGATGCATTTAAATCTGGCATGTTGTGACCGTTCGGGGATCTGAATGTGCTTTCAGAACTCCAGTGCAGAGGAAGAAGATTATTATTTTTGTCATTTCTGGATCTTGACACTGAGTACATTTACATGGACACCAGTAATCTGATTTTAATACGATTAAGACAATACTCTGATTAGGAGTCTACCATGTAAATAGAGATTTTTTGATTAATTTAATCCGATTAAAGTCATAATCGAACTAAACAGAAATGAAATTAAGACATGTGGAGTATACCGATTTTAGTTGCATTATTGAAGTGTAGTATAGACATGTAAACACCGCAATCAAACTATAACTAACTGCGGAAAACTAACAACTCTAAACTAACAGGATAGCATATACACACATGGCTGTTTGACACTATTCTCTGCACCAACCGAGTCAGTGAAGGACCACAGACATCTGCATCGCGAAATGCTGAGGTTTTTTTCCCCAAATGGTGTGCGCTATCAAATTCCATTAAAACAACACTCTTCCAGTAGTTCATACTCACATCCAATGTCTCGTTTGTGATGGGGGCATGCATTAAATGATTCTGAATGAAAGTGAAAGTGCCAAACTGCAGTTAAAGTTGACAAATTAAAAATGAAACACCCGAATTACATGAAACTCTGGAGGAAATGCGGATAGCGCGGTGACGCAATGATGTTAATCAATCGAATTATGTGCTATAACATGTAAAGCGGGATCATGAAAGGAACTTTCAAAAAGAAACTCATGTAAACACCTTAATCATATTAATGTCTCATTCAGATTAAGGCCAATCATTCCATTACTGATGTCCTTGTAAACGTTGATTGATTGTAACAAGCTTTTAAATGTCCATGTCTCCTTTTGTGTTTTACAAAAAAACTTAACAGTATGCACAATGACAACAAATTGTGTTTTTTTTTTGTCCGCAGAATGTGTCTGTGGATTTTCAGCTCAGGTACACCTCATACTGTAGAATATATCATTTATTATACCATGCTATAAATTCCCATTTTGGGAGGATATAAAAACACACCATTTATGTCCCATATAACACACTATGCACTTATACACTAAACCATGTAGTTATTTGTTTACTGTCATCTCAAATTAATTTTTTTTACTAAACGGAAATTAAAACTGTTTCTGAGTCAATGTTTAATGATTGCCAAATAAAGACACATGAACAAATGCACCAATCTCATTGGTTGACCAGTTTTTAACATGGTGCGTCAAACCAAAATAATAAATCCAAGGTGTTTTTTTTAAATTACGCTTTTACATCTGATGTATTGCACGTTGGTGTGCATGCTCACATTGGCACTCTTTGTTTAGCTATGTGTCCATCCACCTATTTTCACCTATCATATCCAAAATGCACATAAAAACCGGTTGATGGAAACGCCAAGATGTTCATAAATGTAAAAAAATGTGCATAAAAAACATATGTGCCTAACTGAATAGAATAAACTTTTTTATCTGATAAGAAAAAATGCGCATAAACTACAATGGAAACACTTTTACCAAACGAATTCCAGTATGTGCATAAAAAAAAAGTCATGTGATTTTGTTATAAGAGATCATGTGATGGTAAAAATGTGTGTTAATGGACAAACCAGCAGGCTGAGCACATTGTAAAGGATCTGAAATGTTGTTTTGGTCATTCTAAAATGCCGTAACTATTTCAGTATTAGTGTTATTATATTATTAATTACCTCCAGAACTGTCAGGAGTGTCTGTGCTCCACATCTCACGCCTTCAAACGCCACCTCGTGTTCATTGCATGTCGCCATTATCTTCTGAAGCGCAAGTCATTTATTAAATGAAGAAAAGATTGACGCAGCTTCTCCTTCCGCAGCAAATTCCATTTTTACTTTTGATATTTGGCGGCAGTTAATCAGGAAGTGTCGATTGTTTTGTTCTCTTTGACTCATTGGATGGAAACGCTGCTTTATTCGCACGTCTTTTATGCGATATTCTCATTTTGCGTATAAATTTAATTTGCATTTTGGCATAGGCTGTAAAAGATATGGATGTAGTATCCGTTACGTCACCCATCATTTTCTGAAGAGCGCAAATGAAACTACAAGTGGCCGTGGCCAGCCGTCGCCATTTTGTTTGTGCGTGATCGCACCGACCGCGGGATACCAAACTAGGGCAAAAAGGCGGAGCTACAGATGTCTGCTAGCATTTTGCTTAAACAGGCTTTTCTTTGGGAGAAACGCTTAATCCTTCATTAACTGCGACTCGTTTGTGTTCTGACCTCATGTGCTTGGTTGTACACTATATCAATAAAGTGTTTAGTCTTTTAAAAACACTGTTGTAATACATTAAGCCACTAAACATTGTTCGTATTTCAACAGGAGGAAAACGCGAATTACTTCCAAACTCTTCAGCTAATCAATCTGTCAGATTCTGGAGTGCATTTAAGCTCGAAATAAAATTATAAATGATAAATTATCTTAAATAAAACAAATACATTTATAGATATGGTATATAAGTATATTATTTCTCTCACCTAGGAAATGGAGGCCACATGAATGGTTTGTGAGCACAATTAAGTGCACACAGCATGCCATATCATCTGATAATTGTAAAAAGAATTATTCCAAAAGGCAATTGACGATGTCTATGCCAAGTTCAGCGGCTAATCAGCCGGAATCAGCTGGAATCAGCTGAACTGAAGCAACCAGCAAGACCTAGCTGTCACTCAAATGGCCACGCCCTTAATTATGCAGATTTAATATAGCTTAATATAAACAAAACTGATGAGTTACAAAAAAATTCACCCCCGTCACAGTTGTCATGAAGGGTAATATTAGCTATATGAACCAAAATCGTTCTTTGTACCAGGCTGTAAACACCTTTATTTCTGCTGTAAAGTTGGCCATTTTAACAGTGGGCTCAATAGAAATCTGCTCTATTATGGAGCCAGGACTAGCAGAATTTTGATGAATTGCAGTTTCAGTTGCTTCCATATTTGCTTCACGAGGGAGAGCGGAAGGTTGCTGCTTGATTTTTGAATGAAAACATAACTCATAAGTAGGCCCACACGGAATCTGCGCACGCAGAATTCTGCAGATTTTCCGCAGAATTCCGCAGATTTTTAGCCCACTATTAATTCTGTTTATTTACTTGAGTAAATCTGAATTTATTCAGTTTTTAAATTACACATATTTCACATATTAAGGTTTTAGTTATGAGACTCCCAAAATAATTCCGCAGAAATCCGCAGATTTTTACCAAAATTCTCCGCAGAAATTGCAAAAAACGTCCGCAGATTCTGTCTGGCCCTGCTCATAAGGCATTAAACATTGTAAAATCACCCCATTGTGCACTGGTTAATACACATTAATAAAGCTGAACATTTAAAAAACCTAACAGGAGCCCTTTAAAGCACAGTGATAGATTACAGTGTGTACAGTCACACTTTGCATGTGTGAGGTTGTGTTTTTGCATGACAAGAGATAAGCCGTAATTAGTTCCTCTCTTTAGGCCCTGTTGACCTGATGCAGTGCAGCATCGATTGACCTGCTATTTCCCCATCAGTGCATGGCCACGCTCTCTAATAACATTAGCTGTACACCAGTGTCAATTGGCAGCTTTGTGTACTGCTGTGACTGACCTCTTTGAGCAGCTCTCGGCTCTGAGAATAGTTGTCTTTCTCTGAGAAGATGTCAGAAAGCTCCTCGTATCTCTTCACAGCTTCTCTGTCAGTGTAGAGGAACAGACGTTAGGTTTTTGTTAACATTAAGGCATCATTCTTATGGAGAATGCATCACGTTTTAATTGCAAATTGGAAATATGAGTGTAGCCATGACTATTGTTACAGATAAAATTACACGAAAACAATGTTTATAAAACAAGAAGATAATATTAGGTAACAAATATTAGAAAGTATTAGGTAACACTTTATTTTGATGGTCCATTTGAGTATTAGTACTGTAGACTGTCTGCTTAATATCTGTTGATACTGCTCCTTCAACAGACATTTAACTGACTATAAGAAACTTTGCAAGTACATGTCAACTTACACTAACCCCAACCCCAACCTAACAGTCTACTTATAATCTTATGAGAATTAGTTGCAATGTAACTTAAATTAAACAAACAGACCATCAAAATAAAGCGTGACCCGATATTATATTGAATTGCGATCAAATTTATGTCAATAGCAATGATAAACTCTGGACTTTTTACTTCTATATTGATCTAAGAGCCAATCACACAGCAGAAATGTGCAACAATGGGAATCTTAAAGTGTGTTGATATGGGCTTTATGCACAGCTAGAGTTTTAAAGCCAACAACAAACTTCCGGTGAAAGCTTAATATGACTATTTTCAATTTCACAAGGTTGTTTTTATAGCATCAATGTTGTAATGTAATTACAATACATTCAGTTAAATAGACTTAACCTCTTAGGGCCCAAGGTGTTTTTTTACATGCATTTTTTTATTTCTCTTTGCTATTTGGGCTTATTGGAACCTAATTATCATCTTTTGATATGATGTACTTTTAGAGAAAAATGATGTCCATATATGTGGATTCGTGGTCCGAATTTACATAAAACACTTTTTCCCGAATTTTCTTTTATGCATATTTAACATAGAATAATTAACATAGAATTGACTATCAGAGAGTAAAAACAAATTTTTTTTTCCCATTTTGGACAGTTAAAAATAGGGTTTGGGACATTTCATTTGCTGCAAAACAGTTGCAGGATGACACTGTATGTCTGTAACAAAATATAAAACATTCAAAGTATTTCAAATAGCCACTTAAGAGCTAAAAATGTGCTGTCCACGTATGTGGACACTCGGGCCCTAGGAGGTTATGCATTCATTTAGTTGTTGAATTATAAAACGAGATGAAAGACCACTAGCACCGTCAGTAGCAACAGGCTGGCGCAGAAATTCCATTGAAAATACTGAGGTAAAATAACCTGTCATATTTTAAAAACATGGCAGGGAGAAATTGAATTTAATGCAGTGTTTCTTGTCCAATCTGAGACCCACTTCATATCGTATATCTAACAGGCAGTGAAGATCGCTGATTTTTAAAGAAATCAGATCTTAAACATGACAATTTTGTAATGGAAAGACAGTTCACCGGAAGCCCTTGGGTTGCCTGGCTGAAAATTAAAAGTCTGTGTGCATATGTGTAGAGATGTATCGAGTTTTCGGCCACCGAAAATTTATGTGAAAAATATGTTATACTATTTAATGGACCCTCTTTTTTTGGTCTCAGTGATTGTTGGGGTATTCTTTTAAATCTGGAAGCATTAACAACTTATATCAAAATATATATCGTTATCGTTCAATATGAAATTTTTTTGCCATATCTCCCAGCCCTATATGACATATATACAGTTGAAGTCAGAATTATTAGACGCCCTGTATATATTTTCCCCCAATTTCTTTTATTTTTGCCATGATGACATTACATAATATTTTACTAGATATTTTTCAAGATACTAGTATTCAGCTTATAGCGACATTTAAAGGCTTAACTAGGTTAATTAGGCAAGCTCTGGTAATTAGGCAAATCATTGTATAATGATGTTTGTTCTGTAGACAATCGAAAAAAAAATATTGCTTAAGAGGGCTAATTATATTGACCTTAAAATGGTTTAAAAATATTCAAGCCGAAATAAAACAAATAAGACTTTCTCCAGAAGAAAAAATATTATAGGAATTACTGTGAAAAATTCCTTGCTCTGTTAAACATCATTTGGGAAATATTTAAAAGGAAAAACAATTCACAGGAGGGTTCATAATTTTGACTTCAACTGTATATAAATTTATAATAATTACATATATTTATAAATATATTTTGGAAATATCTCAGATATTTTACCTTAAAATAGATTTTATTAATGAATTTATACTAAAATAAAATTATTATTAACAAAAATCTTTCAAATGTGTCATTTGAAATGATTTGTATATTATATATTTTATGAACTAATTATATTTTTAATTTAAATGAATTACATTTTAATTAATCATTCAAATTATGTAAACATTATTATACTGTATACACTGTAAAAAAGGTGGGTTCCACACAATCCTATCATGTCGTCTCAATGCAAATTGATTAAGTTAACTTAAACCATAGGTCTCAAACTCATGCTGCGTCCCAATTTGCATACTTCTACTACACCCTAAAAGTATGTTCTTTTTTGGTGAAGGAAAAAAATATACTTTTGAGCATGTAACAGAAGAGTCTGCAAGCTTTGGGTCATAATACTTCCTCGTTAACAGATCATTATTTTGCTTAGTAATGAGCCCTGTCAATCATCCACACATCATCCACATTTCTGTCGTATTTATTTTCTACCATATTGGAGAAGCAGCAGCAGGTTAATCTGCCATTCACCAGTCTTTCATGCAGAGAAATCTCCCCAGGTCTTTGGATAATTAATGCATTCAGACGTTAATGTCCAAACACGTCTTTATATAAGTTCAGTATTGTTGTTGCAGATGAAATATAACACAGAAAACGAGATTTAAATATTTTCCAGTGGTCTAGATATTAATGAACAGTCATACAAACATCTTTACCGAAGTCTCTCTACTTGACGGTTGGCCTGCGCGTCCATCATGTTTATAGTTTATTAACACTTTTCACCCGCGTTTGTAGTTCTAATCGAATTCACGTCCAATGCACAATGTATTGTGGGCAATATCAGTGGTTAGAGTATGGATGCTTCTACACTTAAAAGTTTTATCGGAAATGGTAAACCATCCGGGAACCTTTGGCATACTCTTTTCAACATACTACGATTTAGGACATACTAAGGCTGCGTCCGAAACCGCATACTTCCATACTATGCAGTACGCTAAAATCAGTATGCAAGCCCAGTAGTATGTCCGAATTCATAGAATTCGAAAATCAGTATGCGAGAAGTACCCGGATGACTTACTACTTCCGGCGAGATTCTGAAGTGCGCATCCCATGCACGCTGCACTATCCCATGATGCCCCGCGAGAGAATTCATGAATGGAAGTAAAGCGACGTAACTGACGCAGGTAGGTCACGTGACCATGACAAAATGGCGGATGTAGTATGTCCGAATTCCATTCATACTTCTTACATTCATACTGTATAGAACATACTTTTCTAACGGCCGAGCAGTACGTTTAAATTCAAATGCAGTACCTACTGAGTAGTAGGCGGTTTCGGACGCAGTCTAATTCTATTTTCAAGTACTATTTAGGACGGATAGTAGGCGAATGGGGATGCAGCGTCAGTTCCTGTAGGGTTGCGGCTCTGCACAGTTTTGTTCCCACCCCATCAAACACAGCTCATCCAAACAATCGAGGTGTTCAAAAGAGTCATGAACACCTTCATAAGTTAGATCAGCTGTGTTTGATCAGGATTGGAGCAAAACTGTGCAGAGCTGCAGCCCTCCAGGAATTGAGTTTGAGACCTATGACTTAATGGTTTTTACAATTTTACGTTAGTTGAACATAAAACAATTAAGCTCTCCCTCCAAAAAAACTCAAGAATTGTGTTATTTAAGCTCATTTTTAATTAGTAGTTTGAACAACTGCTGTACTACAAATAAATGCTAAGAGCAGATACCTGTCTGTCTCCTGCCAGGTCTTCCTCAGTCTGTGGATGGGGTTGCTCTGCAGCGCTGAGAGGATGGCGTACAGCGACGAGAAGTTCTTCCTGGTTCTGCAGGCCTGTTTGAGAAATAAAGCACACGCTCATAGTTCAATCCTGCCTTATGAACTGACCATCTGTGTGTAGCTGAGATTACAGTAGGCTCTGACCTCTGCAACACTGATCCACTTCTCCAGCAGTCTGGCCCTCTGCTGGCTCTTCAAAGCTGTGATCCACAGACACGAGGCCGTGACGGCGTTAGCCAAGCGATTAAACTGCTTGATAGTTGCTCTGACAGACCAACACGCTCCTTCCTGGCCCTTCTTATCTCTCTGAGACCACAGAGAGCCCAGACAGTGATGGGGCACCAGCTTCAGAAACAGATCCTTTAGGCCAAACAAACCATTTCGATTGTTAGAGACAGGCTAATGGGCCGATCACACTGAACGCGCTTTTCCGTTCTCCTGTTGGTCCTCAATCTGGCAACCTGCGCTTGCATGTGTTTTGATCAAGGAATGTAATACCTAGTTCAACCACTGGGTGTCAAACTTACATACTGCACCTTTAAAAGTCTCTGTAGCCATCTAAAGCCATCAGGATGAAAAAGACATGACTGACGTAGCACGCTTTTTCCACTCAGAGTTGACTTTTTTTCAACTGCAGGTATAAGCAGCAAGCGGCCATTAGAAAGCCATTCTAAAAAGGGACTTCTCAATGCAAAAAAAGTGTGTTCGGTGTGATCAAGGCCTAAATGTTACATTAAAACACAGCCATGTTTTTCTGAAAGGGCCCCTGAAGTTCCTTAGAATGCAGATCTCTGTTTCATGTAACAGGCTATATGCATGGGGACTTTTCATTTGGAATAAGCCCGCTCAGGTGTTTCCAGTGAACTGTCATGCTATTATAAACTCGCCACATTTAAGATCTGGTTTCTTTAAAATCAACCATCTTCACTGCCGGATTGAGACACAATATAATGTGGGTCTCACAATTATAGAAAGCTTATAGATAACCTTATGACTTTAATATACATTTCAGGGGGACTTTTTCTTGGTTCAAATACATGGCACACTTACTGTCTCAATCCTGGTGAGCTGCTCTGCGATCACACTGGATGGAAATCCCAGGATGCTGGTGGCATCAAAGTCTGAGGGGTTAGGGGGAGACAACACACCTTTGGTAGGATCTGTAAGAGAAAAGTGAATGAATTGAACAAAATCAACTACATGTACAGAAACGTGTCTGTAAAACCTGCAGTCAAAGTTAAAGATTAAAAGACATTTGCATAAACATTTACTCTGCGGTTTTTAGTTGATTAAAAAAATGATATAAAAAAATAATAAAATATAAATGAATTCTATGAATGTAATAATTTATTTTAAATTTAAAATTGTCAAAGTTACTTATTTTATTTTTTTATGTTTTAATAATTTGGTCGTATTTTTGTCTTATTTGGTTTAATCTTTCTAAAATACTTGTTTGATTCTGACTAAATAAATAACTTTTAAAAACTTGATCTAGTTTAATATTAATAGGGCGACACAGTGGTGCAGTAGGTAGTGCTGTCGCCTCACAGCAGGAAGGTCGCAGGTTCGAACCTTGGGTGGGTCAGTTGGCGTTTCTGTGTGGAGTTTGCATGTTCTCCCTGTGTTCGCGTGGGTTTCCTACGGGTGCTCCGGTTTCCCCTACAGTCCAAAGACATGCGGTACAAGTGAATTGGGTAGACTAAATTGTCCATAGTGTATGAGTGTGGATGTGTATGGATGTTTCCCAGAGATGGGTTGCGGCATCCGCTGCGTAAAAATGTGCTGGATAAGTTGATTCCGCTGTGGCGACCCCAGATTAATAAAGGAATTAAGCCGACAAGAAAATGAATAAATAAATGAATATTAATAATAAACTATTACATTTATTTCGAATTTATTTATTTATTTACTATTTAATAATTTTTTTTCATAATTTAGTTGTATTTTGTCTTTATTTTTAATCAGTTGATTTATTGATATTGACTATATAAATTACATTAACATGTTTAAAACGGTCCAGTTTAATATTAATAATATTCTATTACAATTAATTGTATTTATTTATTTTTATTAATTTGTAACACAATAACAAAACTTTTATTTTTTAATCAATCATAAATACTTGATATTCACTTTATTAATAACTTTAACACCTTTAAAGCTTTATCTAGTTTAATGTTAATGATATACTGTTAGATTAATGTAGATTTTATTATTATTATTTTATAGCTTTTTAATGATTTTGTCTTAATTCTTTTAAAATCATTAAAATACTCGAATGACATTGACTATATAAATAACTTTACAATAACACTTTTAGAACTTTATTTAGTTAAACGTAAATGATATACGGATACATTAACTTAGAATGTATTTATAAAATATATATACATTTTTAATAATTTTGTTGTGCTTTGTCATTTTTTTTTTAAATCCTTAAAAATACTCGAATGATATTGACTATATAAATAACATTAGGTAACACTTAAAACTTTGTATAGTTTAATGTAAACAATATACTAATTCATTCATTTAAAAAAAAAAAATTAAATATCACTTTTTTAATAATTTTGTTGTTTTTTCTTTTCTTTGTCTATTGTTTTGTTTAAATCAATCGTAAATATATTGATATTGACTATATACTGTATATAGTATACGGTATATGTGTATGTATATATATACACACACACAGCATTAAAACTTGATCTAGTTTAATGTTAATAATATAGTGTTACATTAATTTAGTTTTTTATTATTATTTTATAATTTTTAAAATATTTTTGTTTTTGTCTTAATTTTTTTAAATCATTAAAAAGCTAATCGATATTTACTCTGTAAATAACTTTAACACATTTAAAACTTATAGTTTAATATAAATAGTATATTAATACATTAATTTAGAATTTATTTATTTATAAAAAATAGTACATTTTTTAATAAATTTAATGTGTCCTAAATATTGATATTGACTATATAAATAACACCTTTAATGTTTATAATATAGCATTACATTTAGTTTTTTAACTATTCTTTTATCTTTTAAATAATAATTTTGTTGTGTTTTCTTTTGTTATAAAAAAAATAATTGATATCAACTATATAAGTAACTTTAAATAGGACGTTTAAAACTTAGTGTAGTTTAATGTAAATAATATACTATTACATTAATTTAGAATGTATTCATTATTAATTACTTTCTAGTAATTTTGTTTTCTTTTTGTCTTATTTTTTTTAAATCAATCAAAAATATTTCATTGGCATCGACTATAAATAGCTTTAACACTTTTAAAACTTCATATAGTTTAATGTAAATAATATACTAATACATTAATTTATTCATTTTTAATTACTTTTTAATAACTGTTGTATTATTGTCTTAACCTCTTAAGACCCAAGGTGTTTTTTACATGCATTTTTTATTTCTCTTTGCTATTTGGGCTAATCATCTTTTGATATGATGTACTTTTAGAGAAAAATTATGTTTATATATGTTGCTTCATGTTCCAAATTTACATAAAACACTTTTTTCCCAAATTTTCTTTTATGCATATTTAACTAGAATTTTTTTGTACTTGCTTTGACTATCAGAGAGTAAAAACAACATTTTTTTCCCATTTTGGACAGTTAAAAATAGTGTTTGGGACATTTCATATGCTGCAAAACAGAGTCAGGATGACAATGTATGTCTGAAACAAAATATAAAACATTCAAAGTATTTTAAATAGCCACTTAAGAGCTAAAAAAGTGCTGTCCACGTATGTGGACACTCGGGTCCTAGGAGGTTAACTGTTTTTTAAATCATTCATTTATATTTAATGTAAATAATATACTATTACATTAATGAATTAATTTATTCTCTTGAATGACTTTTTAATAATTTTGTTATGTTTTTGTCTAAATAACACTTTTAAAAAACAAGATTTGACATGAAGATGGGAACCTGAATATAAATAAAATAACTTATCCATCAAAAATGACAGTATGGGACATCTCACTGTCGACACCAGCTAATAGTTTGCTTCTCTGTCCTTATTGCAGAACTCCAGAACACCATATAGAGTATAGACCAGGGGTGCTCAACCCTGTTCCTGGCGATCGACCTTCCAGCTGATTTCAGCTTCAACCCTGATCAAACACACCTGAACCAATTATTTAGACCATGAGGAGCACTTGATAATTACAGGCAGGTGTGTTTGATAAGGGCTGCAACTGAAAACTGCAGGACTGTCGATCGCCAGGAATAGGGTTGAGCACCCCTGGTATAGACTATTTTGAGGGATATAAACAAAAGCAATGCTTCCAACGCATTTCCTGTTTTACATTTATTTAATTTCTACAGCTTCTGAGAATCCAAAAAGAGCCACATATTGATAAATAATGTTATGATAGCTGTTTTAACATTAAGATATGATTAAATTGCCTCTTTTTACAGTTATGAAATAGTTTGATAACAAGCAGGAAATGTTCAATGTACATCACCACATTGAAACGGTCTATCATGACCGACTCCTACCACTAAAAGAAACATATCTTCACACACAATCTCTGTTTTTGTCTGTGACAGATGTGCTGACCTGAGAGCGATGCAGACAGCAGGGTTTTCTCGCTCAGCTCCTCTGCGATACGCAACAGTCGGCTCTTGATTTCGGCCCCTGAAGTGTCTGCCGGCAGAAGTGAGGCCAGACGCAACAGACGGGACGGGTCGCTCAGAGAACGGAAATCTTCAGGATAGTCAGTCATCCATGTGCTGAACACGGTACACACCGCTCTGAACACAGTAGATCGGCACTTAACCACCACACAAACGCACATTAATCATTTATATACACCTGACATGTGTCTGCTGTAGTACATACTTGTTGAACATCTGACGGCTATTGCTGTGAGTGTCCCCAGGAGGATTTTCCAACCTAAAAAAATTATATGGGAATTAATGACTAATATACAGACAGTAATGATTTGCAAATAATTATTATTGCAATAATAATAATAATGATAATAATAATAATAAATTATTATTATTATTATTATTTGTTCATTCATTCATTCATTCATTTATTTTATTTTCGGCTTAATCCCTTTATTAATCAGGGGTCGCCACAGCAAAAGGAACCACCAACTTATCCAGCATTTATTTTTTTGCGCAGCGGATGCCCTTTCAGCCACAACCCAACACTGGGAAACACCCATACACATACACCACAGCCAATTTAGTTTATTCAATTCACCTGTACCGCATGTCTTGGACTGTGGTGGAAACCGGAGCACCAGGAGGAAACCCACGTCAACACCGGGAGAACATGCAAACTCCACACAGAAATGCCACTGACCCAGCTGAGGCTTGAACCAGCAACATTCTTGCTGTGAGGCGATCATGCCACCTACTGCGCCACCATGATGCCCTATTATTATTATGTTATTATTGTTATTAGATATGTATTAATTATTTCTGAATTGTAGTTAATATTTTTTTCATTGTAAATTGTAGTTACTTTTGGCATTTTTGGTATGTTTTCTCTCTGTTTTATTATTTTATTAGTTTTATTATTTAGTTTAAAGTATATGTCTATTTAGTTTTAATTGTATTGATACTAATTACTTTATTGCAAATATGTATTTAATTTTTTAGTTAGATATAATGACATGTTTTCGATTTTCATTTTTAATTTTAGTGTAGAATGTCTGTGCAAGTTTTATTAGTGACTAGTATTTGTTTAAAATGTATTTACATATTATATATTATTAAGTTATGGAAAGTTAATTTTGAATAAAGTTTGTATGTTCATTTTCTTATTTTTTCTTATTATTAACTTATTTTTCATTACCATGTCTATATATTTCTAGTTTTATGAATAATTTTTGATTGTGTATCCAAATGTTAGTTCACTTATACTTTTTTTATTCTGTTCAAATTTATAAATCAATCATGTTGTTATACTTTTGTCACTTTTATATTATTTAATTTAGTTTAGTAGACGTGGTGGAGCAGTGGGTAGCACGATCGCCTCACAGCAAAAAGGTCGCTGGATTGAGCCTCTGCTGGGTCAGTTGGCATTTCTGTGTGGAGTTTGCATGTTCTCCCCGTGTTGGCGTGGGTTTCCTCCAGGTGCTCCGGTTTCCCCAACAGTCCAAAGAAATGTGGTATAGGTGAATTGGGTATGCTAAAATTGACCATAGTGTATGTGTGTGAATGAGTGTGTATGGATGTTTTCCAAGGATGGGTTGCAGCTGGAAGGGCATCCGCTGCGTAAAACATATGCTGGATAAGTTGGTGGTTCATTCCGCTGTGGCGACCCCAGATTAATAAAGGAACTAAGACGGAAAGAAAATGAATGAATGAATGATCTATAAAGTTTTTTGTTTGTTTTATATTAATAATAATTATATTTTATTTGAAACTTTGTAACTGATAATAAATTTACTTTTTAAACTTTTAATTCAGTTTTAATTAAGTGTTAGTTTTATTAATAATAAATGCAAGAAAATACTCATTTTCTTTGTATTAAT
Source organism: Danio kyathit (assembly GCA_903798195.1). Classification (NCBI taxonomy): domain Eukaryota; kingdom Metazoa; phylum Chordata; class Actinopteri; order Cypriniformes; family Danionidae; genus Danio; species Danio kyathit. The sequence goes on from LR812534.1 coordinate 56,990,876, forward strand.
ATTATTACATTTTTAATTATAAATATTAAAATATTAATTATGCCCAGCTGTGTCAGTTGGCGTTTCTGTGTGGAGTTTGCATGTTCTCCCCATGTTCACTTGGGGTTCCTCTGGGTGCTCCAGTTTCCCCCACAGTCCAAAGACATGCACTATAGGTGAATTGAATAAACTAAGTTGGCTGTTGTGTATGTTTGTGAATGAGTATGCATGGGTGTTTCCCAGTACTGGGTTGCAGCTAGAAGGGCATCTGCTGTGTAAAACATATGCTGGATTCATTCCACTGTGGCAACCCCTGATGAGTAAAGGAACTAAGCTGAAGGAAAATGTATGAATGAATGAAAATATTCATTATATTTTCCACACTACTTTTATTTTTTCATATATTTTGTTTCAGTTTAAGAATATACAGCATTGTATGCATATTATTTTTGGTGTAATACAAAGACTAAAAACATCTCTCAACATTTTTCAGTGATTCATTTGAATGATTAATTGAACTGAAATTGATTCATTCAGTTTACTGAAACGATTCACACACATACATACAATTAACAAACTTTTACTGCATTTTTTAAATAGACATTTATAGTAAAATATGGTGGGATGTTATAACCCAACATTGACTGAAATATGGACAAACACAGTGTTGGGTACATTTTTTTTTTTAAATTAAAGGGCCACGAAACCCCCATGTGTCAGCAGGGTGTTTTCACACCTCTAGTTTGAAAAAAGTCAGGAAAGTGGGTGTGTCCAGTTCTGTTTAGGTGGGAGTGTCGGGGGAGGGAAAGAGGGAAGGTTTTGGATAAAAATGGGAGTTTCCATTTGTGCACATGCTGATTTTCACAGAGGCAAAACAAACACACAGACGCAGGGGAGAAAGACAGTGACTGTGTTTATATGGACATCAGTAATCAAATTATTTGCCAAATTATAAATTTTTCGACTTTAACTGCAGTTTGGTACTTTCACTTTTATTCAGGAACATTTCCTGCATGCCCCTTGTGACAAACAAGATATTAAATGCGAGGAACTGCTGGATAAGTGCAGTTTTAATGGAGTATTTGATACCGCGTGGCGTATGGGAGAAAAAAAAAAAAAATTCTCGGTAACTTAGATGCACTCGGTAGGTAGCGTCAGAAAGCCGTGTGTGTATAGACTATCCTGTCGCAAAATGCGGTGAAAATTCTAAACGACGGTAATAGTTTGATTGCGGTGTTTACATGTTTACACTCGGAGAGCAGCATTTACAGCGGATCTTTCAGTCTATAATATTGTAGTAATATTAATGTACTGTAAACTTAGTAACAGTTCAAATCATTTTGACTAAGGTATGTCTTTAAACACTGAAAGAGTCCTGCTGACGATATGAACTAACTTTACCATCTGAATAAACAAGCAAAGACCACAGGACAATCAACACCAACTGGAACTGCGTCTTTTTTAAAAGGAGACAAGCGGCAAATCCGGATTTCATCATTTCCAGATGTGAAAAGCTCTCGGGTAAAAATGTTCCTTACAAACGAATTTCTGTCGCGTGCATTGTAATCCACACATAAGTCCAGCTGCGCTCTCATAACGGGAAAATGAAAACAAAACTTTCGTTGCAGCTCATTTATAAACAAAACACTGACGACCCATGTCTCCAAATTCTTGTTCTTCCACTTGTTTTGGAAACACAACGTCGCGTCTCTCTGCCGTCTGAACACTGTAACAGGTAAAAGCTTTTTTCGAAGCTATCATGCATATTAATGAAGTTGCACCTCATTCACAATAGAGCGCGCTGATTGGTTTCAACCAAGTCTTTCTTATGAATTAATGCTGCACACTCAGAGACATCACGATGCACTCGCAGGTACAGACATCCAGTCTCCACACTGGATTACAAGCAAGGATCTAATTACCGTGACGCAGCTTCACAAATTTGTTTCAAGCAGGAAGAACGAATTTGCTCGAAATAACGCAAAAAACAACCAATTTTTACTTTTTAGAGAAATATATGTGTCCTAATAGTGTTTATAACTTTAAATTTAAATGACCTAACAGTTTGGTTTGCCCATTTTTTACCTAATGTTTTGTTACAACAACCCTTTATTTAGAGTGTACAGTATTTACACACTTGTGTTTTAATGCTATAAATCTTGCAAGTCACAAAACAAGAACAGCTCAAGCAACTCATCCTAATTTATATGTTTCCAAAAATTCAGCAACAAAGATCACCAATAAAATAATTAAAAACATCAATTCAAATCCTCAATATTTGATATATAGTGTTGGGTAAAGTTACTTTTAAAAGGAATATATTACAATCCTAAATCACTTTTTTTTTTATTTAATGCAGGGGTCACCAAACTTGGTCCTGGAGGGCCGGTGTCCTGCAGATTTTCACTCCAACCCTAATCAAACACACCTGAACAAGCTAATCAAGGTCTTACTAGGTATACTTGAAACATCCAGGCAGGTGTGTTAAGGCAAGTTGGAGCTAAACCCTGCAGGGACACAGGCCCTCCAGGACCGAGATTGGTGAGCCCTGATTTAATGTGTTACATAGTTACTCTTAAAAAAAGCATGTGTTGTTATTTTTACACTATTTTAATTTGTTGTCATTTCTTTAAAGATTAATATAGGCTCAAGGTTGTAATATGTAACATTTTTACCCAACACTGTTGATATATGAAATGCAATGGCTTTCTACTGTGGCTGCAGTTGCTGTACCTGCATATGAGGATGTCCAGCACTCTCTGGGTGGACGTGAAGGAGCGGTAGGTGGAGAGGAAGATGGAGATGAAGGACGAGTCGCCCATGGAGAAGGAGTGAAGGAGATGCAGGACCAGCTTCTCCTCTGTCCCGGCTTTGACGTGCTGAGAGCGGGCCGCTGTAGACTGGAAGAGACCCACGAAGACGTCAAGACAAAACAAACAGTTGATCTTGGTTAGGGTGTTTCTCAGAAAGACGAGACTCACCTGCGGGCTGGTGGGGGAACCAGGCCCCTGTTTGACCACCACAGTGTAGATGATGCCTTCCTCTGCCATTTCAGACACAGTGGACTGAACAAGAGAGACATCAGAGTAAGTAAACACTCTTTTGTTTTTAGATTTTTATGACTTAAAGTTATTTATTGCAAGTGCTAGAGCAGTGTTTCTCAATCCCGGTCTTCGCGTTACACATTTCTTATGTTTCTCTTTTGGTTTTATTAGTTAATGTATTCACTAACGTCAACTAATTATGAACAATACATGTACAGCATTTACTCATTATAGTTCAACATATACTAATTCATTATTAACATCCAAACTCATGCTTGTTAACATTAGATAATGCATCGTGAGTTAACATGAACTAACAATAAACAACTGCTTTTCATTAACTAACATAAACAAATACTGTAATAAATGTATTGTTCATTGTTTGTACATGTTAGTGTAACCCTGCTTGTACTACACCACCCAACCCACTCTGAACTGGGATCGAATCGGCGACTTTCAGCATGGGAGTTGGTTGCTCTACCAGGGAGGCTAAAGACCATGGCCTCAGTCTCTAGAGCACCTTTAGAGGTCAGAGGAGTGAGGTTTTACCTGCACAGCACTTCACTAGCTGGCCTCTATTACACTCACCCCCCTAAACTTCACTCCCATCTGGGTCACAGCACCAGTGTAACGATTATTGACCTCTGCGTTGTGTTTTTTGCAATCGTCACCAACTTGATACCTTCCAAAAGTGGTTCTCAGTGTATCTTTATTCTGAGAAACAAATCAAATCACATGAAACACAGAGCAATATACCGCAGACAAAACCGTAGCAGGATCAGCCATTTACTGCTGAACTACGGTAGTTATGCAAGTGCAAAATAAAAAAAACACCTGCACGTTTTAACCACTAGGGGGCACCAAACCATCAATCCATTCATTCATTCATTCATTTTCTTTTCAGCTTAGTCCCTTTATTAATCAGGGGTCGCCACAGCGAAATTAACCGCCAACTTATCCAGCATAAGTTTTACGCAGCGGATGCCCTTCGAGCTCCAACCCATCACTGCGAAACATCCATATACACTCACTTGCTCACATACACTATGGACAATTTGGCATGCTGTCCCGGGAGAGAGCCCTGAGCTCATAAGATCCTCAAGCCTGGAGCTCCCTCCCGTTTGCAGGGCGAGAGGGGAGTTTGAGCTCAAGTAGATCTCGAGAACTCCCCTGCTGTAGTAGCTAATTAACAGATAGTGATTGCTCTTATGAGATAACTACTTACTAGGAGCATGTCTATGGTGCCGATTTGGATTAGTCAATTAACTTAAGTGGCATGTTTTTGGACGGTGGAAGGAAACCGGGGAACCCCGGAAACGCTGGCTGGCTTGGTAAGGACTAGAACCAGTGACGTTCTTGCTGTGAGGCAACAGTGGTAACCACTGGGCCACCATGCCACCCATCTAGGAAAGGAGGAGGAGTAGGGGTGGAAGGGGGGATTCTTCAAAACGAAGATGGCTGTCGTATGGAACTTAGGGTATTTATAGTGGCTTAGGAATCGTCTGATTGGTGAATCATAAATTGCATAATGTGGGGCAAGCAATCATAAGCACGTGATCCTCTCGAAATTAGTTTATAAATAAACTTCACTTATTTTGCTTGTGCACATTTAGGCCATGTCCACATGTACATGGGTTTTCCCCACTTTCGTCTTAAAAAAAAACTCTCCGTTCACATGAACGCAAAAATGCACTGTGATGCATGTTATGGGCATCCCGAATCAACAGGTGGCGATAATGACACTTATGTTGAGTTCACACCAAATCAAATAAAATCAAATCACTTTTATTGTCACATCATCTGCAGCACCAGACAGGGAATTCAGTATATTGTGTGAATAAATTTGATTTCTAGTCAATGTAAACATGAGTACAGAGGCGGAACAATGCAGAATACGCGATTCATTTGCAGCGAATTTGCCTCATTCACATCTTCTTTGTTTGGAGTGAACCCAGTCATTTTGGCCAATCGGAGAGGATAAAACTTTGGTTGTAGTGTCCACACGACCACACTGTACCCAGAAAATCTTCTCTCTGGCCGGCGGTTTCAGAAAGTTGCAGTTTCAGTCACTTCACACTGCGTTTTCATGTGGACAAACAGTGAAATCATAGAAAAAAGCATAGAAAAAAGTGCGGTTTTGAAAATACTCATGTTTGTGTGGACAGGGCCAGTTAATCCACAAAAATAAAATGTTTGTTTCTTAATCTTCAATCAAAGTCTGCAAATTTGCTTTCACGATTGGAGTGTCGGTCCTTCTCTGTTGTTGTCAGTTCGTCAGCTTCAACCTATATATATATATATATATACATATATGTGTTGTGCAAGTTACTTCCAAACTGTAATACATTACAGATTACTTGTTTCTGTTATTTAAAAGTAATGCCTTACATTACAATATTGCTGTCTCAAAATTGTAATAGGTCACCAAAATAACTACAGAATTGGAACTTAACATTCTAAAACGACAAAATGTACTGCAGAGCATTTTACATCCAGTAGAAAGCGATATGATGTAGCAGAATGACTGTGACCTATCCAGGCTACTAATAATATAGTATATAATTGGCAACGTGAGGGCTCAAGACAATGCAAGAAAGGATGACAGTCAGATTCACAAATGATCTGTTAAAGTATGGTAGAGGTAAAGTGGTTATCTGGCAATATCTGTAAATAGCTTGACTATATTCATATTAGACACAACAGGCCTCTATGTAAACTCCAATGCTATGACAAAATGCAGATTTCTTTTCTCTTCTTATTGATGCCATTATTGTATTCACTTTAAATTCAAGTGGCTCACAACACAAAACTGTCATGCACAAAGTGAGCATGATGAACATAGCTTTCTCGATATAATGCTCGTGCACCGATTTCCTCTGTTTGTGGACAAAACTGCTTGCGAGCTCTCAAATATACGCTGTTGGTGTGCAAATTTTCTCACAGTCTCTCAAATATGCACTGCTCACGCACAAATGTTCTTGCGCGCTCTCAGTACACTCGCTCAGTGAGATTATATGCAGACTCACAATTTGTGTCTTGTTTCCTCTTCCTTTGGTGCTTTTTGATATGATTTATATGGTGCACTATTTATTAACAATAACCAAAATGCTAAAATAGACTTATAATTTTTAATCTAATAAACCATAACATTTTTGGCTGTATATGATATTTATATGTAATACTATAGTTGCTATGGTAACACAACAAGTGTAATATAAACAAATGACCCAGTGCTGTAGTTTTTGTTTTTTACAATATAGGGTATATTATACTACAATTCACCACATTTTACTGTAAAACTACACTTTGTAGTTAATTTTATTCAGAGTTCACTATTCTTAATACTACAGTATGCTGAAGTTGTAAATAATACTAGCCTAAAACATAGGCAGTATACCTACCGAACACTCAAAAACACTAGTATTATAAAATTTACCTGTAGAAAATACCTGTAGGTAAATAGTGTAGCAATATATAAACCATATCAAAATTCTTGAGATAACAATTTGACAGGAGGATCTCTGGAGAGCAAAAGCATGAAAAGAGGAGAAAACACAAGGCAGAAACTGTGAGTCTGCATCATCTGACAGAGCGAGAGCAGATCATTCACACGTGAGCAGCCAGTGTTTTGAGTGCACGCGAGGAGTTTTGTCCACGGACAGAGGAAACTGGCGCATTCGCTCGCTCGTCTTACATGAATGCGCTCTCGACTTGTAAAACTGCGCTTACGATATTTGTCAGTAAAACAACGCCATGCACGTACGTCCATCTCGCGAATGTAATTCTGCCATTTTCATCTATTTGCCGCTTTTCCGCTGCGCGTTAGGGCTTAACGTTACTGCGAATCGGGCTGAGCCAATAGCCCCGGACCTCGACCTCAGAGGCTGAAATCATTCCGCGTTGAAAATAAAAAGTTCCAATAGCCAGAGGGAGATTAATGACAACACACACATATGTTCACTCACCACGAACAGGAAATAGAACTACGTTATTTATTTGTTAATGTCTTGCCGGCGAAAATTTTTTTGTAACGCATGCGTTACTGATCATGTACCGAGTAAAATATTACTGAAAAGTAATTAGTAATGCCTTACACTACTGCGTTACTGGAAAATGTAGTACGTTACTGTAATACATTACTTTTGTATCGCATTACTCCCAACACTGTATATATATATTTTTTTTTATATATACATATATATATATATATATATATATATATATATATATATATATATATATATATATATATATATATATATATATATATATAGGGGTCATGAAATGAGAAATTTTAGAGACATTTTAGAGATCAGTGCACTATGAAAGCATTCGGTAAAATTCAGAACTCAAAACGTTATTATATTGAAGAAAGTCTGCAAAACAACAGATTGTAAATGAGCCAGTTTATGATGTAATAGTATGGCTGAACTCCGCCTCCACAGAGAAACATTAATGCCTACTTTTACATTGCTGCCTGTGTAGCTCCGCCCACTTGTTTTTATTCAGTGGGTAAATAATGAGAGGGAAACCAAACAATAAAGATGGGCTGAAGATAATTCAATTCAATTTATCTTTATTTCTATAGCGCTTTCACAATGTAGATTGTGTCAAAGCAGCTTAACATTTAAATTGAAACAACAGTAAATTGAAATTGAAACTGTGTCAGTCCAGTTTTCAAAATTCAGTTTAGTTCAGTTCAGTGTGGTTTAATTTTCACTGCTGAAAGTCCAAACACTGAAGAGCAAATCCATCAATGCGCAAATAACAGTTTTTGCATTCCCGTTTCTCGAACAGAGTACTTGGTATTCATTCACTTCAATTTAACACACATTTTATTTACAAAAAAGGCACAAATCGACACTGGATTTTCAGAAAGATTTAAACTAAAAGATAATGCTGTGCTGACTATATTGAATCTGACAGTAATGCCACACAGGGGGTGAGTAACAGTTTTTATTATATGTTTACTATTGCAGTTTGAGTAAATTTAGTAAATTAGCTCATTTCAGGCAAACTATTTCTTCTTGTTTGTTTTACTGCTGTATCAAATCAACATCACGTTTGCGATCACACGCATGCACTGAAAACGACAGTCAGTGCTGCCCCGTCCAACAGGCAATATACGTAGGTGGTCGCCTAGGGCCCCGCATTTCTTGGAGGGTCCCATGAATGCTGCTCTTGTATATTTACTGTGGACGTAAGCTCGAGGACGAGCGCGTACGTATAAATCATGTACATTGCGCAATGCACAAACCCCATTAAACGCGATACAATTCACAACAACGGTGAGAAAAAAAATAACCTCCACATTTCATTAAAAGAATAGCTCTGTATACAGTAATTCAAACATGCCAAATAACTGAAAATGATAATAAATACACAACAACAGTATGAATAAAAAAAGCAGAAAATATTAGAAACAAACTCAGCAGCACCACACTCTATTTTGCATAACACCGCCCGCTATCGGCTATTGGGTGAACTGGACTAACGTAACGTATATCTACACAGATTCCACATTCATTCATTTTCTTGTCGGCTTTGTCCCTTGCGGGGTCGCCACAGTGGAATGAACCACCAACTTATCCAGCACGATTTTACGCAGCGGATGCCCTTCCAGCCGCAACCCATCTCTGGGAATTTCCACACACACACACATTCACACTCATACACTGCGGACAATTTTAGCTTACCCAATTCACCTGTACTGCATGTCTTTGGACTGTGGGGGAAACCGGAGCACCCGGAGGAAACCCACGCGAACACAGGCAGAACATGCAAACTCCACACAGAAACGCCAACTGACCCAGCCCAGCCGAGGTTCGAACCTGCGACCCAGCGACGTTCTTGCTGTGAGGCAACAGCACTACCTACAGCGCCACTGCGTTGCCCCAGATTCCACATATCTCTCCAAATTGCTCACATTTGATATAAACCCGAAAAAGTGTCTTAAAGCCTTAAATAATATAACGTCACAGGTGTCCAATCTGTGCCCTTTTTCATTTATTTTTTTATTCATTTGTATTTTATTTTATTTTGTTTGTTTTATGTACAGTTTGTTTTTACAACACACTTGCACTTTCATTTGCAATACTTTACAATACTTTGCAATGCTTGCAAACTTATTTGTTTAAATCTAAGTAAATATATTTACAAATGTATTATAGGTTCTTACAGTTTTTACACCAGTGGGCCCAATTTTTTGTCAACCCTACGGGTCAGCACTCCTGCCAATTTCCTAAATTATAATATCATATCTTTCAAATGTTTATCATGATATCATATCTTTTAAATAGGAAAAACCCATGCAGGTTTTTGTTTGCTTTAATAGCTTGAATTATATCGTCAATCTAACTGGTATCTGCCAGCCTCATCACACAGTCCTTTTCATCAGGATGTTTTTATTTGTATTGTTTTATAATATCGAATCTTTTAAATGTGAATAAAAAACCTGTGCCGGTTTTTTTTTTTTTTTTTTGTTGTTTTTGCTTTTATAGATTGAATTAAATTGTCAATCGAACTAGTTTCTCACAGGCTTCATCACACTGAGTTTTTTATCAAGATGTTTTTATTTGTATAGTATGTTCTTTGGAAAGGAAGTAAAACAAATCATTAAAACAACAGTTGTGATTATATATTTATTAATTATACCTCTTCTACTGTGCCACATCATTCATTCCTTTATTCATTAATTTTCCTTCGGCTTAGTCACTGATTATCAGGGGTCGCCACAGTGGAATGAACCACCAACTATTCCAGCATATGTTTTACGCAGTGAATACCCTTCCAGCTGCAACCCATCACTGGGAAACACCCATACACTCTCACATTCACACTCATACACTACGGCCAATTTAGCTTACCCAATTCACCTAAAGTATAGCGGATGTCTTTGGATTGTGGGGGAAATTGGAGCACCTGGAGGAAACCCACGCCAACACGAGGAGAACATGCAAACTTCACACAGAAATGCCAACTGACCCAGCCGGGACTCGAACCAGCGACCTTTTTGCTGTGAGGCAACAGTGCTAACCACTGAGCCACCATGTCACCCTCACATCATACATTACTTTTATAAAAAAGCATTTGTACTACCAGAAAGTAATAAATATAAGAATAAAATGAATACTGTCTTACCAGGTCCAATGGACAGTACCATGTGGTCTTCATTGGGGACGGCTCCCCCTAAAAGAACAGATAAAAATTCATATTATGAATGTAAGCACTGTTTGCACACACAAAAAAATAGTTTAACCGTTATTCATAAAACTGTTGCCCAACAGGTTTCCTGAACACTCCCCAGGCAAGCTAGTGGTCGGATTAATGGATAACTCCGCCCCAAATGTCATGCTATTGGTCAACCCAGTCAAGGTTAATTTCAGTTGGGAACTCTTATCTTAAAAATCCTAAATCGTTCCAGTTATTTGCTGATAGTTATAGCTAAAGCTTCACTTTCTCTCCAAACAATAGATGCTTTTATATCTGGCTTGACATTTAAACCCTAATCTCTCTGATAAAGCTAAACATTTACATGTTATCTCCAGCTAAAACTTTAGCTTTATGCAAACTTCAGTCTTCACTTACAGCTGCTAAACTGATGCGTGTAGCTGAACGCTTTGGTATTACTCGGCTCAGAATTTCCAGCATGAAAAATGCATGAGACAACAGGCCCAAAAACAAACCCAGTGATAATGTGCAAGTGTCTGAAAACATCCACAAGCTGCCCAACAGACTGACACACACACTGATTACTTATGCAGATCAAGTCCAAATTTGAACACAAACACACGATCTTAAACCATAAAAAAGCAGCAGTTTTAATGTCGGATCATGAATGCTCGGTTGTTTCAGAACACACAAGATGCTTCATAATACAGGCCTTGAGGCAAAAGCAGAGCGAAAACATTCATACATTACCGCAGCTGCCCTTCACTTGCTTGAAATCATTCAGAGCTGCAAATGGAAAAAACAACTCCTTGAAATGCTACCTTCAACTCTGCGAGTCCAGACAGGCAGAGATCTGCCAACTTCCTGGAAATCCTTAGAGTTTGCAGGAGAACTCCGTCTCCTTCAGGCCTTTTCATCTGTTCGATTTAATCCGTTTTGCTGGCTGCAGCTTTCAGAGGGCTGTTGATTTCATTTCAATCTTAATCTATCTGCCTTTCCCCGCTCAGATCTCACTCTCTCTGTTATGGAGCCATTGAAACACACCTGAGCTTGTCGCTAGGCCAACCCCCTCTACACACACAAATACACACACACACACTCACACACACGTCACAAGGCCACTCCTGTTACAGACTTGCGCACTCAAACACAATCTTCTCTCTTTCTCATCTTTCATGTATGGGTAAATCTTCTTAAATTAAACCCCTGGGTCATATCTCAGCCCCAAGTCAAACGTTATGTTATCCTTTACTAAATTTAGTTTTTGGACAATTGAGTTTTTTATTTGTATTGACATTTCATGATATTAAACATAAATCAAATCTAGAATCCTGCAAAATATTATAAAATAATATTAATTAAGAAGAAGAAAAAAAAAAGGGGGGGGGGGGGACACAAAGGTAAAATAATAATCATTTTCTATATATAGAAAAGTCAGTAAATGGGAAGTATTTTTTTATTATTATACATATTTATACACTGAAATTTGTGTGCTGTTTTCTCTCAGGAAGATTTAAAAAAAATGATTTAAAAATATGATATATTCAAGCATTTGTTTTTAATTTTGGTCTATCTGGCAAAGAAATGTATACTTCTATTGTGGTCATCTCCTCAGGTACCCTCCTTTAAGATGTGATTGTCTCAAGTATGTACACTATTTCCATTTGAGAAACTCACCCATGACGTACATCAAAAGTCACATGACTTTTGGCAGCTGTGGACACCTTTTTGGCACTACATTAATAATTTATCCTGAATTTCTATTCAATGGTGTATATTTTACATACACCATACACAAAACTATATATACACTTAATTTCCATTTATTTATTTATTTATTTATGTGCATACAAATTATATATATATACAGTTGCAATCAGAATTAATCAACCCCCTGATTTATTAGCCCCCCTGTTTATTTTTTCCCCAATTTCTGTTTAACGGAGAGAAAAAAATTTCAACACATTTTTAAACATAATAGTTTTAATAAACCATCTCTAATAACTGATTTATTTTATCTTTGCCATGATGACAGTAAATCAAATTTTACTAGATATTTTTCAAGACACTTCTATACAGCTTAAAGTGACATTTAAAGGCTTAACTAGGTTAATTAGGTTAACTAGACAGGTTAAGGTAATTAGGCAAGTTATTGTATAATGATGGTTTGTTCTGTAGACTATTGAAAAAATATATAGCTTAAAGGGGCTAATAATTTTGACCTTAAAATGGGTTTTAAAAAATTAAAAACTGCTTTTATTCTAGCCGAAATAAAACAAATAAGACTTTCTCCAGAAGAAAAAACATTATTAGACATACTGTGAAAATTTCCTTGTTCTGTTAAACATCATTTGGGAAATATTTAAAAAAGAAAAAAAAATTCAAAGGTGGTTGAATAATTTTGATTGCAACTGTATATATATATATATTTATATATATATATATATATATATATATATATATATATATATATATATATCTATATATATATATATATATATATATATATATATATATATACACATTATTTAAATAATTAATTGTTTTGTAACTATATGTGACATTTACTAGAAAATGCGACACCCTCCAACTTTTATTATGTTTTTTAATTAGATGGCAAATAGATTAAATTATATGATATGTATATGTTTTACACCTCACCTGATTTATTTCACAGCATTACCAACTCTTATCTTCATTTGAAAACACCATTTTTATTTAAGCCTTATGCAGCTAAAAATAAATACGCCATCATTACGCCATCTTTACGTCATCGCCAAGGAATGTAAATAAAAGTTTGCTGTTATTCCTGTACCATCGTTATACAATGACAATGACTTCTCAACATTAAACAGAAATTGGGGAAAAAACAGGAGGCTAATAATTAAGGGGGGCTAATAATTCTGACTTCAACTGTGTATATATATATATATATATATATATATATATATATATATATATATATATATATATATATATATATATATATATATATATATATATATATATATATATATATATATATACCGTGTCTCTAAAACATCCAAGCAATATATGAGCAACATCACACTCGTAGCAACGCGATATGGCTGTATAATGGCACTGGTGGGAGGAGTGCGTCCCACCAGTGCCGATAAACAGCCATAGTGTGATGTTGCGTTTATACAACAGTTAAATGGTATAATCGTGTGTATAAAAAAGAAAATCAAACACGGAGAGTCTCAAAATCCTTTTGTAAGAGGAACTACTTTCTTCCGCCATTCATTCACATCTGCAGATGACATCAGAACAGCAGAAACCGTTGCTACTTCACCAGCGTCACTTTAGAGCTAGTATTTGAATGATTCTCAGCGTAATGTCTAAAGTGATGACAAAACAGGCGATTTTGCTGACTTTTTAAGATTATAAGGCTGAACTGCATGAAATGCCATCAGTCTACAGAGATATCCCAGTATTTCTCTGTTGCAATCAGGAGATCACAATAATTAACCCCGAAAAAGCCAAAGCAAAACAAACTCTACCAGATTACTGTTGCGTGTTGATAAGGAAGAATGCTAAACACATGTGGGCATTTCTTTTGTCTTTCTTTTCACTGAACTAGTCTGAAGGAACACAAACAGGAGACTCATGAGAAACAAACAGATTGTCAACCAAACATTAACTCAGGGTTATACAAAGAGTGACCAACACAAAATACATACATTCCTGATATATTAGTCCCATCTTACACTCAATTCACTACAATTACTATGGTATAAATTTAGCACTGCAACATAAAAAAGAGAGAGGTCGACTTAGAAGGGCTTAATATGTGGTCTCTCTCGCCATCTTGTGGATGGACAATGTCAACCGTCTTTGTTCTGCTCAATGACAAGCTGATGGATGCCGACGCACTGTATCTTCGAAATTATAAATATTTAAAATAGCCCCTATCCTTATAAATAAACTGCATACATGCAATCTAACCAACTACATTCTCACCTAAAAAGCCCCAAAAGTACATTATGTTGTCCAACAGCTGCAATATTTGTCGAACTGTAGAGTGTCTTGTGCTTGTTGCTGTATGTAGGCGAAGTAATACACAAGGGTGGAGGGTGAAGAGGCTGGATAAGTGTTGTTATTTGCACAATATCGCATGGCTATCTGCCAATCAGATTCAAGAACCAGACAGAACTGTTGTATATAATATAATATACTGTAATATAATATAATATAATATAATATAATATAATATAATATAATATAATATAATATAATATAATATAATATAATATAATTTAATATAAAATAATATAATATAATATAATTTAATATAATATAATATAATATAATATAATATAATATAATATAATATAATTTAATATAAAATAATATAATATAATATAATATAATATAATATAATATAATATAATATAATATAATATAATTTAATATAAAATAATATAATATAATATAATATAATATAATATAATATAATATAATATAATTTAATATAATATAATATAATATAATATAATTTAATATAATATAATTTAATATAAAATAATATAATATAATATAATATAATATAATATAATATAATATAATATAATATAATTTAATATAAAATAATATAATATAATATAATATAATATAATATAATATAATATAATATAATATAATATAATATAATATAATTTTGACATGCAAATAATACCAATGCAAAACAAATCTAAATAATAACAATGTTCCTAAAAATAAACATGCTTTCTTTATGGAAATTTAAGTTCTTGTTTTCAATTTGGGTTAAGATATGACTTTGACAGTTTCTCATAAGTCTTATTTATACATGTACACTATAATGCTGATTAACCTGTTCAGCGACTTAGAAGTGATGAATGGAGCGAGAGTAAATAAATTCACTGTATTGGCTTCCGATTTCAAGAATGTCAACCTTTTCCATCAAATCTCGCCAGGCTCGTATGTAAATCAGCCAAGTTTTTATGACCGATCTTAAAAGAGATCTTCTTTAAAAAGCAATGCATGACATGACGAATGCCTGCTAATAAAACACAGGGCAGCACCTGTTTATCTAACAGGGATACTGGAGCAAAAGCACATATTGACACAAAGATGGCGACTGGCTGTGCAGGTGTAAAGGCTTTGGTTACACTTTATGCAGCCGTGAGAGCGGTCTGCGTTAATCTCTCTCATTACAGCCTGTTTCCTGTATTCTTTTACTGTTTATATGTAATGACACAATTCAGTTCTGTGTTTTTAGAAAGTAAAAATAGCTCGATGAACCACCATCACATGTGACCGCAGACATGAAGTTATATTACCTTAAGCTGAACTCAAACCCAGCCAAAACAAATCCCTTGAGATTTTTTAACCTAAGGCCCAAGGTGTTTTTTTTACATGCATTTTTTTTCTCTTTGCTATTTGGGCTTATTGGAACCTAATCTTTTGATATGATGTACTTTTAGAGAAAAATGATGTTCATATATGAGGACTCGTGGTCCGAATTTACATAAAACACTTTTCCCCGAATTTTCTTTTATGCATATTTAACATAGAATTTTTTTTTGAACTTGCTTTGATTATCAGAGAGCAAAATCAACATTTTTACCCATTTTGGACAGTTAAAAATAGGGTTTGGGACATTTCATATGCTGCAAAACAGTTGCAGGATGACACTGTATGTCTGAAACAGAATATAAAACATTCAAAGCATTTTAAATAGCCACTTAAGAGCTAAAATGTGCTGTCCACGTATGTGGACACTCGAGCCCTAGGAGGTTAAGGTACTTTTGCTTTCTTGGTGGTGCTTCAACCATATGAAAATATGTCTCAATTTTTTTTTTGCCACAATACTTCTAAAGAAAAATTGCAAAAACTCTAATGCAAGGATGTTGCAATTCAGAGTTTATAGTGTTGCAATGTAGATGCTAGTTTGTTTGTTTTGTTTTTTTGAGTGATTTTGACCACGTTGCAATGCAAGCTGTAAAGCATTCTGGGTGTTTGCCAAGGTGGTTATATGATACTTCTTAGCAACTCCTAGACAACCCCTTTTTGCCTAGTTTGTACTATAGTGTAGAGGTGTAAACCTACACTGGTCTCACGGTTCAGTTCGGTTACAATTATCAGCCATCGATTCAGTTCAAATCGATATATCGGTGCATCACGATATTTCCCAAATGATGTTTAACAGAGCAAGGAAATTTTCACAATATGTCTGATAATATTTTTTCTTCTAGAGGAAGTCTTATTTATTTTATTTCGGCTAGAATAAAAGCAGTTTTTAATTTTTTTTAAACAATTTTGGGACAAAATTATTAGCCCCTTTAAGCTATATTTTTTTTCGATAGTCCACAGAACAAACCATCGTTATACAATAACTTGCCTAATTACCCTAACCTGCCTAGTTAACCTAATTAACCTAGTTAAGCCTTTAAATGTCACTATAAGCTGTATAGAAGTGTCTTGAAAAATATCTAGTCAAATATTATTTACTGTCATCATGGCAAAGATAAATTAAATCAGTTATTAGAGATGAGTTATTAAAACTATTATGTTTAGAAATGTTGAAAAAATCTTCTCTCCATTAAACAGAAACTGGGGAAAAAATAAACAGGGGGCTAATAATTAAGTGGGGCTAGTAATTCTGACTTCAACTGCATTTATATTTATATACTATTTGTAATACAATTTTGTCTTTTAATACAAGCGGTAAGATAATTGAACTGTACATTTAATTTTACCTGCAAAAAGAAAACACTATATAAGTACATGCACAGAACAACATGAGCATTTGTAGCAAATAAACTAATGCAAATATTATCCCGCTTGCTTTTTGAGCGTTGTCGAGCATGCCTATGATTGGTCATGCACTCAACAGAAAGGGCTGCGATTGGCTCTAATGCTTTGACGCTGTTCACCGATGAGTGACACTGATAAACGGCAGTGGAGATTAGTTGATCCATGATAGACGCGGAGGAGAAAACTCGCTCTGCAGACACTCACTCGTGTCTGTATCCACAAGTATCGATGTAACAGCCGAGAGGAGAGAAAACGTTACCTCACGACAGCAGGTCAAAGGACCACAGTGAGAGAGAGTGAGAAATGCAGAAATGGAGTTTACAGCTTCCATTTTCCCCATAGCAGTAAAATAGGGGCTCCTGGGTTCTGCTGTAACTTCAGTGTCAATGAAAGACTGTCCAGCAAACCCACACGCAGTTTTCTGCTCTTTAGGTATTTGTAGTGTTTTATTTACTCGTCCTTGCCTCCCTCGCCATAGTAATACCGAATTGTCTGTGTCTGCATCGCAGTGCACCAAAGAAACAATTAATTTTGACACCTCTACTATAGTGTCATCTTGCAAACCACTGCAATGTATTTTTAGGATGTTGTAAATAGTTTAAAGGGTGATTGCTAAGGTGTTACTATGCACTTTATACAACTTTATACATGTCTTTGGACTGTGGGGGTAACCGGAGCACCCAGAGGAAACCCACACCAACATGGGGAGAACATGCAAACTCCACACAGAAATGCCAACTGGCCCAGCCAAGACTCAAACCAGCAACCTTCTTGCTGTGAGGCCACAGTTGCAAACCACTGAGCCACTTGTGTAAAACATATGGAAGAGTAATTATCAGTTCATTCCACGTTGGCACCCTTGATAAATCAGGAAATAAGCCGAGGGAAAGTGAGGAAAGCGCTATTCTGTGTGGTTGTGAAAGCGTCACTGTTTAGTTACTGGGACGTTTTAAATGGTTTAAATGGCTGTGCTGCTATGTAGCTTCTTGAGTGTTTTAAGGGCTTTTAAGGTTGCTATGTTTAATTCACTGCATTCCGAGATGTTGTTATGCAATTTGTAGCCTAGCAAAACATTGAAACCACACATAATAGACAGCATTCTGCATAGCGACATGCTAGAAAATGCATTAAGGTTGGTTGCTGAGGTGTTGCTACTGTATGTTGCAACCTGCATTTTCTATGATGTCATGGAATATGGATATGCATATGCAACCAGAACTCTCTCAGCCCCCCCTAACATACCCCCCCCCCCCCCACCCCCACCCCACCCCAACACCACAACCTCAAAATATTATGTAATTCTGAGTGTGCCTCACATGGGTGAGTGGGTTTGACAAACCACCTGCAGAAAACACACTCTTTCATCTCTCTGTCATTTTAACCAACACTTGCACCAGTTTTGCACATTTGCCCCAGGCACTTTGTGATTGTAAGGTGTTAACATAGCAACCACCCAAAATGTACAGTGGTATGAATGTGGGTGATTGCCAAGGCAGCTTTAGATTACCTGTGGTTAGATTGCAGCTGCTGGGAGTCCACAGTGGCATCTTTCTAACATAAGATACAAAACTCCCTCATTTCAATACCATTAACTGATCCTCTGAGTCAGGCCTGGAAGCAACCTTATCAGGTCATTAACAAAGCACTTTTACAGTAGCTGTAAATATCAGGTTGCGAAATTCACACTGACTGTTAGGTATGTTTGGAAACTCCGAGTTTCGTCTTTAGATTAAAACAGCTGAGTTTCCTTTTTTTTTTTTACTCAGCCGGCAGGAAGTGCATAATAAGTATGGACAAACACAGGAAACAGGACACGCTGTCATGTCATGCTGCCCTTCCTCCTCACACACACACACACAAACTCAAACACTATCAGCCTCGGTTAGAGGACAAGAAAACCTCTATAGTGTTTCCCGAGACAACATCAGCTACTTTGTCTGTTTACTATAGTCTAGGGGAAATTGGGGCAGTTGTAGAAAAATAAAGAAACAAACATTTTTGTCCAGTCACAAACAGGTTAGCTTGACCTATATTCAGAGTATTATCAAGATTAAGATGTTATTACGTTTAAGAGGTCAGGGGCAATTATTAACTTTGTGAAATAAAACTAATATGATTTTTGATTCGTTGCCATTGACGTGTCATTCAGCTTGTTGGTATATTTTTTTATTAGAATAATTTAGCATTCAAATCATTGTTGTTTTCCATGACAGAATAAAATAAATATAAGTAAAAAAGTTTTACCTACATTTTTTTACATGTTGTTTCACAATTCTGACTTAATTTCTTAAAATTCTATTAAATTAAGTATCCATTAAAAAGTCCAGAGGAAAAATACTATCAGTTACATGAAAATATTAGGCTGCACAACTATTTTCAACATTTATAATTGTTACAAAGTTGTTTTGACTATGGAGTTGGGGATTCACTTGCAGTTTATTAGAGAAGGCAGTTTATTAGAGAAGTCGTGCAGGCAATTGGCAAACACAGGAGCATAAAGATAGTCCAAAATACGTAGTCAAAAATATGAGCAAATGGTCAAGCTAGGCAAAGAATCAAAATGGTAAACAAGACAAGGATCAAAACAAAGCAAGACAAAAAAGAAAAACTGCTTTGTAATGCTACACGGGTAAACAAGACTCAGCAATGTGTATGAGAAAGTGAGTGATGAGTGTTGCAGGAGTATTGAGTGCATCTCGGAGTAATTCTGGGAGTTGTAGTTCAGTTCAGTGGCCGAATTGTAGTTCTCCAGCGATCTGCAACCACTCTATCGCTGGTGATCATAACAATAATAATAATATTAAAATATTTTAGCAAGAAAATCTGCATATTTTAATGATTTTTGAAGGATCATGTAACAACTTAAGACTCCTGATGAATCAGCTTTGTATCACTGAAATAAATTATATTTTAAACTAAATGAAAATACAAAGCTATTTAAATTATGCAATAATATTTCAGAATAATACAGTTTTACTGTATATTTTGATCAAATAAACCTCTATAAGAACAAATGCAACCCCAAACATTTGAACGCTGAATTAATGACAGATATATTTGTGCTTATATGTGAGTTATGATGGAAATAAATTCACAAAAATGCCTCCCAAACATTAAAAAATATCAGATTGCATGTAAATATTAGGCGGCACAACTATTTTCACCATTGATAATAATGATAAGAAACGTCATTAGCAGAAACTAGCATATTACAGTGTAATGATCTCTGAAGGATCATGTGACAACTTAAGACTACTGATGAATCAGCTTTGCATCAGTGGAATAAAATATATTTTATACTATATGAAAATTACAAACAAGCCCATTAAATTGCAATAATATTTCAGAATATTACAGTTTTATTGTATCTTTTGATCAAATAAATGTGCTCTATGAGCACAAAAAGCAACTCCAAACATTTGAACAACAAATTAATGACAGATAAATTTGTATGTGTATGTGAGTTATGATGGAAATAAATTCACAAAAATGCCTCCCAAACATTACAAATATCAGATTGCATGAAAATATTAGGCGGCACAACTATTTTTAACATTGACAATAATAATAAGAAATGTCATTAGCAGAAAAAAAGCATATTATTCGGATTTCTGAGCGATCATGTGACAATTTAAGACTTACTGATAAATCAGCTTTGCATCACTGTAATAAATTCGATTTTATTCTAAACAAAATTACAAACAAGCTATTTAAATTGCTATAATATTTCAGAATATTACAATTTTACTGTATATTCTGAGCACAAAAAGCAACCCCAAACGTTTGAACGAAGAATTAATGAAGATATATTTGTATGTGTAAGTGAGTTATGATGGAAATAAATTCACAAAAAGCCCTCCCAAACATTAACAAAACCCTTATATGTCCCAGGTTGAATGTGTTCTCACAGAAGCGCGTCGTAAACACATCACAAGGGAGCTATTTACAGAGACCTTTTGTTTCTGCTTTCTCTATGAATACCTCGTCTGGCCTGCTTCTCCCTCTTTTATCTTCCGCTCTTCTTCTGTTCTCATCTATTATAGCATCGACCGACTTTTCCTCTTTCTCTGCCAATCGAAGGCACACCGCGACCGCCACTGACGATCACAATGGAGCCTAATGGAAATCAGTCAATCATTTCAGGCCTGCTGTTGAGAGGTTTAGTCAATGCAGTGCTGTATGGCAAGCAGTTTCAACCTTTATTTATTAATAATAATATGAACAATTGGGGTGACATGGTGGCTCAGTGGTTAGCATTGTCACCTCACAGCACGAAGGTCGCTGGTTAGAATCCCAGCTGGATCAGTTGGCATTTCGGTGTGGAGTTTGCATCTTCTCCCCGTGTTGCCGTGGGTTTCCCCTGGGGTGCTCCGGTTTCCCCCACAGTCCAAAGACATGCGCTATAGATGAATTGAATAAACTAAATTGGCCTTAGTGTATGTGTGTGAATGTAAGTGTGTATGGGTGTTTCCCAGTACTGGGTTGCAGCAGGAAGGGCATCCGCTGCGTAAAACATATGCAGGATATGTTGGCGGTTCATTTCGCTGTGGCGACTCCTGATGAATAAAGGGACTAAGCCAAAGGAAAATGAATGAATGAATGTGAACAGTTGTATTTTCATTAGTTTAATGTCATTAATTCAATTGCTACTAGTAAAAAAAATCTAATTTTCATATCCATAATTACTTTGTCATTACTAACAATATATTTTTTTCTAGTTGAAACTTAAATCACATAATGAAGAATTTGATTTCTGATGGCATTGATATCAAAATTGCATTTTCACCAGTTTAATGTCACTATTAGTTGCTATTGAAATTCAATTGTTGATATTAAGAATTGATTTTTTACTAGATCAAATTTCACAGAACAAAAGTAATTATTTTGTTAATACAGTGCAAATGTCCATTCTTGATATTAGTTATTGAATTGCTACTAGTAAAAAAAATATAACTCTGATATCAGTAATTACTTTGTCATCAGTAACATATTTTTTACTAGTTGAAATTTAATTCATGATGTATGAACAATTCAATGGCACTGGAATCAAGCATTGTATGTTCAGTAGTTTAAAGTCACCATTGGCTGCTATTGAAATTTAACTGTTAATATTAGGAATAGATTTTTTACTGATTTCTTACGCCCCATTTACATGTAATGTAATGTAATGTGTATTTATATAGCGCATTTATCGTTTATGGCCATACACCGAAAGTGCTTCACAATCATGAGGGGAGTCTCTCCACACCACCACCAGTGTGTAGCATCCACTTGGATGATGCGACGGCAGCCACAGGACAACGGCACGAGTGCGCTCACCACACACCAGCTATTGGTTGAGTGGAGAGACAGTGATAGAGCCAATTCAGTAGATGGGGATTATTAGGAGGCCATGATGGGTAAGTGCCAATTGAGGGACTTTGGCCAGGACACCGGGGCTACACCCCTACTCTTTACGAGAAGTGCCATGGGATTTTTAATGACCACAGAGAGTCAGGACCTCGGTTTAACGTGTCATCCGAAAGACGGCGCCCACTGACAGTATAGCGTCCCTTTCACTTTTACTGGGGCATTAGGACTCACGCAGACCACAGGTTGAGCGCCCCCTGCTGACCTCTCTAACACCACTTTCAACAGCAACCTAGTTTTCCCATGTGGTCTCCCATCCAGGTACTGACCAGGCTCAGCCCTGCTTAGCTTCAGTGAGTAACCGGCCTTGGGCTGCATGGTGATATAGCTGTGACATGGGGCATCAGCGTCAACTCTTCCCATTCACTTTGAATGGGTGACTTCAAGCGTTGCCGAACTGAATTGTGGGTCCGTCGGCGCTGCTTCAGCGGCGTTGCTCGCTGCAGAAGTTGGGAATTTCTTAACTTTTCAAGTGTCAACGGAAGCCTCAGCCAATCAGATCAGTAGCCGATTGTGGACTTATTTCATTGGCTGACACTGCTATGACAATCGCTGTCAACCCCAACTTCAGACACACCCTGCTTTAAGCCTTGACGCTGAAGCCCCGAGTGAATAGATGTTACTGACTCAAGTACTCGTATCCTGCCATTAAATAAACGTTAAAATGGCTTGCCATGCAGCACCATGACATACAGTTGAAGTCAAAATTATTCGCCTCCTGTTAATTTTTTTTTCTTTTTTAAATATTTCCCAAATTATGTTTTACAGAGCAAAAACTTTTTCACAGTGTTTCCTATAATATTTTTTCCTCTGGAAAAAAGTCTTGTTTTATTTGGGCTAGAATAAAAGCAGATAAGGTCAATATTTCTAGCCCCCTTAAGCAATATTTTTTTTTATGATGTCTACAGAACAAACCATCATTATACAATGACTTGCTGAATACTAGGATCTTGAAAAATATGTATTAAAATATTATGTACTGTCATCACGGCAAAGATAAAAGAAATGAGTTATTAAAACTATTATGTTTAGAAATGTGTTGAAAAAAAATTATCACCATTAAACAGAAATTGGGGAATAATATATATATATATATATATATATATATATATATATATATATATATATATATATATATATATATATATATATATATATATATACATATATATATATACATATATATATATATATACATATATATATATATATATATATATATATATATATATATATATATATATATGTATATATATGTATATATATGTATATATATGTATATATATATATATATATATATATATATATATGTATGTATATATATATATGTATATGTATATATATATATATATATATGTATATATATATATATATATGTATATATATATATATATATGTATATATATATATATATATGTATATATATATATATATATATATATATATATATATATATATGTATATATATATATATATATATATATATATATATATATATATATATATATATATATATATATATATATATATATATATATATATGTATATGTAGGGGGGGGGGTGCAATTAGCATTTAAATGAGTGAAAACTGAACTGTTGATATCAACTACAGATGGATTTATGAATCCAATGAATGGTGTAACATGAATAGCTTGCCATACAGCATATACTGAGACATACGCTATTGCATGTGGCCCACGGCGTACTATTGAGGGAACATAATGAGCACTCTGTAGACAACTGGGTCAGCTGAGGTTGTTTTTAGCTAAACAATTATCCACCCTAACATCTCTCCACTCCCTCGCTCTCTCTCTCTTTCGTTATATGTTACACCCAGAAACACACACAAGGAAGTTGCGCGGCGCATTTTGACCTGCACATATGCATCCTGCCGTAGTCATGAAAGAATCAAGAGAAGGCCGGATCTGGTTTCATCCTGTTGAGTCTTTTCTGGCCTTGCTTTTGTGTCATTTGAGCGAACCGGTGTGTGTTCATGCTGTTTGGACTCCTGCATTATTCACTGAGGAGCCGTGAGCTGCTCATGTGACGATAACAGCAATGAAGTTTCTGCTGTCAACTTTAATTGCAAACTTTAAAATGCAAAAGATGGCCCTGCAGGGTGACTTAAATGAGTTTATTTGCCGAAGCTATGTTTTAATAAAGTACATGTTTTTATAAATAAATAAAAAATAAATTAATTAATTAAAATAAAATGAAAATATTTTTATAAATAAATAAATACATGTTTACAAATAAAATACAAATCATGTTTTTATAAATAAATTATTTTTATAAATACAATAAAGTAAAATAAATAAATAAATAAAAATTATGTCTTTTTTATAAATAGATAAATAGCATGTTTTTATAAATAGATACATTTAAAAAAAAGTTGAAGTAAAGTAAATAAATAAATAAATAAATAAAAAGCATGTTTTTATAAATAGATACATTTATTTTTATAAATAATAAAGAAAATTAAAATAAAATAAAAATACTTTTCTTAAATAAATACATTTTTATAAATAAAATAAAAATCATGTTTTTATAAATAAATAAATTTTATAAATAAAATAAACTAAAAGAAAATAATAAATAGAAATCAAGTTTTTATAAATAAATTAATACATTTTTATGAATAAAGTAAAATAAAATAAATAAATAAAAATTACTTTTTTATAAATAAATTAATTATTTTTTATAAATAAAATAAAGTAAAATATAAAATAAATAAATATAAAATCATGTTTTTATAAACAAAAAATACATTTTTATAAATAAAATAAAGTTAAATAAAAAAATAATAAAAATCATGTTTTTATAATAAATTTATAAATGTTTTATAAATAAAATAAAGTAAAATAAAAATAAATAAATAAGTAAAAATCAAGTTTTTATAAATAAATCAATTAGTTTTTATAAATAAAATAGTTCAATAAATATGAATAAATAAATAAAAATCATGTTTTTATAAATAAATAAATTAATTTTTATAAATAAAATAAAGTAAAATTTAATTAAAAATTAAAAAATTTAAATCATGTTTTTAATAAATAAATAAATAAGCTTTTACAAATAAAACTAAGTAAAATTAAATAAATAACAAAAAACATGCTGTTATAAATAGACAAATAAATTTTTATAAATGAAATAAAAAATAAGTCATGGTTTTTATAGTGCAATGAGGAGTTCTTTTACAGAAGACATGAAACACTATTATTGCAAATAAACTCTTTAAATAAAAATAAAAGATTGTTTACAGCTGCATTTTTATGTGTTACTTATTTTATTTTAATAATGACAACATATTTCTTTCTATATCTTTCCTTACACTGTCCACCTTTTTTAAATAAAGGGTAAAATACACTCAATAAAATAAAATAAAATAAAATAAAATAAAATAAAATAAAATAAAATAAAATAAAATAAAATAAAATAAAATAAAATAAAATAAAATAAAATACACTCAATTGCTTAAAGCTAATTATTTGGAAGAAGTCTTTTATGCTAACTGAGGCTGCATTTATATAATCAAGAATACTGAAATATTATTAAGATGTTTTTATAAAATAAACTTAAAATGGATAAAATGGCCCTGCAAGGTGACTAATTGAAGGGTTAATTTGCAAAAACAGATAACTTCATTTTTCATTCATTATCATAAATCATATTGTGCATTGAAGAGTTTATTTACAGAATTTCTAATATTTTTGCAATATGTTAAAAAATAAGTATTATGATATATATAAGTATTTTGCGGATTTTACAGTTACCTTTTTATATGTTACTTATATTGTTTTGTATCTTGTATCTGTATCTTTCCTGAAAGTTTTAAGGAGTTTTAGTGCTAGTGAAATGTTTTAGATTAAGTATTTTATGCTCACTGGAGCTGCATTTAATTAATCTATACTGTAAAATACTGAAGAATACTGTAAAATATATTACAGTTTTAAAAAATAAACATTAAAATGAAAATAAAATGGCCCTGCAAAGTGATAAAATGCAAAATGTGTATTTTATTTTATGCCAAAAAAAAAAACAATAAATAATAGTGTTTTTGTGTTTTGAAATGTTGTGGATTTTTACAGCTGCCTTTTTATGTTACTTTATTTTAATAGTGACAACATATTTAGGTTAGAAAAGTAAAACGTTGCGAAAGAAGTGTATTTTTCAACAATAGAAGAAATAGAAGAAATGTATTTTTCAACAATAAATTAAAATACATTAAATTAAATTAAATTAAATTAGATTCATTCATTCATTCATTTTCTTGTCGGCTTTGTCCCTTGCGGGGTCGCCACAGCGGAATGAACCGCCAACTTATCCAGCACAATTTTACGCAGCGGATGCCCTTCCAGCCGCAACCCATCTCTGGGAACTTCCACACACACATTCACACTCATACACTATGGACAATTTAGCTTACCCAATTCACCTGTACTGCACGTCTTTGGACTGTGGGGGAAACCGAAGCACCCGGAGGAAACCCACGCGAACGCAGGGAGAACATGCAAACTCCACACAGAAACGCCAACTGACCCAGCCCAGCCGAGGTTCGAACCTGCGACCCATAGACGTTCTTGCTGTGAGGCAACAGCACTACTTACTGCGCCACTGCGTTGCCCTTAAATTAGATTATTATTATTTTAATTATTTTAACAATTTTTATTTATTTTTTATTTATTTATTTTTATTTATTTTATTTATTTATGTATTTTAACTATTACTATTTTAATTATTTTAACTATTTAAATTAAATTAAAATAAATTAAATTTTTTATTATTATTTAAATTATTTTAACTAATTAAATCAAATTAAATGATTTATTATTATTTAAATTATTTAAACTATTTTTACTTATTTTTTATTTATTTATTTATATTTATTTTATTTTTTTATTTTATCTATTATTATTTAAATTATTTTAGCTATTTAAATTAAATTCTTTAAACTAAATAATTTATTTAAAAAAAATTAAAAATAAACAACATTTTGTGGATTTTATACTGCTTCCTTTTTATTTATTAAAACATCTTTTTTTTAAATTTTATAATATTTTAAAACCTAAATAAAAAAACATTATTAAAATAAAATTGAATTAAGGTAAATTAAAAAATAAAGTAAAATAAAAAATTATCATTTAAAAAAATAAATAAATTAAAATAAAATGTAAAAAGAAATCATGTTTTTAAAAAGTAAACATAACATTTTGTGGATTTTGTACAGCTGCCTTTTTATCTATTAAAACAACTATTTTTTTATATTGTAATATATTTAAAAACATTTTATTCCTGTGATGCTAAGCTGAATTTTAAAATGCAGTTCCAAGCTGCATGATCCTAAAGTGCTGATTTGTTAAATATTTTTTATTACTGTCAATGTCGACAATAATTTTTGCTTCATATCTCGATATTTTGATGTAGAAAGCAGGGGTGTAGTGGACATTTTAAAAGTGGGGGGACAGCTGTATGAAATCCAAAAGTTTACATTCATATAATTATTAATCACCTGTTATAATTATTAATCCCCCCCCCCCCCCCCCCCCCCCTGCTACATCAGAAAGTTCAAAGGAGCAGGGTTTATTTGAAATATAAATATTATAATATTATTATTCATGTAACGTGAACAGAAGGGAAGTTTCTAGAGTGATGTGTTGGAGTTTCAGGGCTTCTGTTTTTAGACCGGGAAACCCAGCTGAGTGTTGAATGAAACTCAGCCTTGGTGTAGCAGTTTCTAGTCAATTCTCAGGATGTTGTGATAAGAAAAAAGGAGCAGAGGCGTAACCACTACAGTGTTCATATCAGTGCTTATTTAATGGTTTTGTCAATGGCATATTCTCAATCGTGTCAATTTGTGTCTGCTTAATGCAAGTCAATGCTATATGGTGCTATAGATGTCTTATTCAGCTTAGATGAAAGAAAACAGCTGTTAAATAATTGGAAAAACTTACTTTCAGCAAGAAATTAACTTTTCAACATTAGGCATCCATTGTTTTATTTGATTTGAAATAAACCTATATATTATATGTGTGTGAAGAATTTTTGAGGTAGTCATTTTTGTTTATAATAATAATAATAATAATAATATTAATAATAATCATTTATTCATTTTCCTTTGGCATAGTCCCTTTATTTATTAGTGGTCACCACAGCGGAATGAACCGCCAATTTATCTAGCATATGTTTTTACACAGCAGATGCCCTTCCAGCCGCAACCCAGTACTGGGAAACTCCCATACACTCTCGCATTCACACTCATACACTACGGCCAATTTAGTTTATTCAATTCACCTATCGCGCATGTCTTTGGACTGTGGGGGAAACCGGAGCACCCGGAGGAAACCCACGCCAACACAAGGAGAACATGCAAACTCCATACAGAAATGTCAACTGAGCCAGCCGAGGCTTGAACCAGCGACCTTCTTGCTGTGAGGCGACAGTGCTAACCATTGAGCCACCGTGACGCCCTATAATAATAATAATAATAATAATATTTGTTTTCATGTTTTTCTAATAATTTAAATCTCAGAAGAATTTTCTACTGAACATGCTGAGAAATAATACTTTCTTATTTTAATAATTTTAAAATACTTTATTTTTTATCTTAATTTATTTATGATATATAATAATTTATATATAGTAATAAATAGTAAGCCTTTAAAAACTATTTTATTTAAAACCATATGTATAAAGAAATAATTTAGATAATTATTTGTGTAAATCAAATATGTGAGTAAATTGATTATAGGTATTTATATATTAATATATTATTATTAATATAACATTTATTAATTGTTATATTTATTTTTATACAATTATGTTATTCGTTTTATAAATAATAATAGTAAAAATAATAGCGATAAATCATAATATGAGTGTATGTTTATTTGTATTATATTTATTACTTCTTATAAAAATTTACATTTAATTGTGTTATTCAATACTCTTTTTGGAGTTGCACACACACACACACACACACACACACACACACACACACACACACACACACACACACACGCACGTTGTGTGGGTACATTACATAGGCTTCCATTCATTTTATACAGATCAAACCGTATATTATATTGCCCTCACCCCCCCCCCCCCCCCCCCCCCCCCCCTAAACCCAACCATCACAGGAGACAGTGTACAGCTTTACTCCCTGAAAAAACTCATCCTGTGTGATTTATAAGCTTTTTGAGAAGTGAGGACGTCACCAATGTCCTCATATTTCACCTGCTTTTTGTAATACCTGTGTCATACCCATGTCATTATACAGATTTGTGTCCTGATATGTCACTAAAACACGTACACACACACACAACCAGTCAAAAGTTTTAGAACAGTAAGATTTTTAAAGATGCCTCTTCTTCTTACCAAGCCTGCATCTGTTTAATCCAAAGTACAGAGGAAAAAAATATTTGTAATATTAAAATAACCCTTTTAATTAAATATATTTTAAAATCATGTTTATTCCTGTGATTTCAAAACTGAATTTCAGCATCATTACTCGTCACATGATCCCTCAGAAATCATTATAATATTCTTATTTTCTGTTCAGGAAATATTATTATTCATTATAATATTATTATTATTCATTATATTATTATATTATTATAATATTATTATTATTATTATTATTATTATTATTATTATTATTATTATTATTATTATTTGTCATTTTTCTTCTTCTTCTTCTTTTTCTTCTTCTTATTATTATTATTAGAATTAGTATTTGTTATTATTATTATTATTAGTTATTTTTCTTATTATTATTGTTATTATTTGTCATTTTTCTTCTTCTTCTTATTCTTAGTATTATTATTATTATTATTATTATAATTAGTATTTGTTATTATTATTATTTTTAGTTATTTTTCTTATTATTCTTATTGTTATTATTTGTCATTTTTCTTATTATTATTATTATTAATATTATTATTATTATTAGAATTAGTATTTGTTATTATTATTATTATTATTAGTAGTAGTAGTTATTTTTCTTCTTCCTATTATTATTTGTTATTATTATTATTATTCATTCATTCATTCATTTTCTTTTCAGCTTAGTCCTTTTATTAATCTAGGGTCGCCACAACAGAATGAACTGCGGGAAATATCCATACTCATTCACCAACAATTTAGCTTACCCAATTAGCTTACCCAAACCCATGCGAACAACGGGGAGAACATGCAAACTCAGAAACACAGAAATGCCAACTAACCCAACCGAGGCTCAGCGACCTTCTTGCTGTGAGGCAACAGCACTACCTACTGCGCCACCGCATTGCCCTATTATTATTATTATTATTATTATTATTATTATTATTATTATTATTATTATTATTATTATTATTATTATTATTGTTATTATTTTATTTCTTTTGCTATTTATAAATGTCTGTATCATTATGTTTGATCAGTTTAAAACATCCTTGCTAAATATTTTAATATTTCTTTACCAAACAAAATATATATTTCAAGCTTTTGAATGTTACAAAAGCGTTTTGTTTCAAATAAATGATTATCTTTGGATCTTTCTCAAAAGTCTGTTTTAATAATAATAATAAACAGGAAGGTCAAGAAGGTCGCTGGTTCGAGCCTCGACTGGGTCAGTTGGCATTTCTGTGTGGAGTTTGCATGTTCTGTGTGGAGTTTGCATTAACCCATGTTAATGTGGGTTTCCTCCGGGTGCTCCGGTTTCCCCCACAGTCCAAAGACATGTGCTATAGGTGAATAGGGTATGCTAAAATTGACCATAGTGTATGAGTGTGTATGGATGTGTATGGCAGGGCATCCACTGCGTGAAACATATGCTGGATAAGTTGTTGGTTCATTTCGCTGTGGCAACCCAAGATTAATAAAGGGACTAAACCCAAAAGAAAATGAATGAATGAATAATAAACATTTCTTGAAAAGCTAACCAGCATATTGTTTATTTGCAGCAGCTCTGGATGTTTTTTAATTTTGTGTATTTGTTGTACTTTTAAAATACTTTTTCAGTGCTTAAGGACTGTGTACATACACACTCTTCAGTTTGAGAGCATCAGGAAGTACTGGATCATAGTTCTTTACTGTAGATATTGACTAGTGTCTACTCATTGCTTAAAACTAAAGTGTGCAGTATGGATGTAATTTTGTTATTATCATTATTATTATTATTATTATTATTATTATTGTTATTATTATTATTATTGGCTTTTTATATATTTTAATTTATTTATTACATAGTATGGTAAGCTCTGCTGTGACGTGATTTTTTTTTCTTTTGGATTAATAAAGTCTAAACAAACAAACAAACAATGTTAGAATGATTTCTGAATGATCGTGTGACTGAAGTAATAAACAAAAAGCTGAAAATTCAGCTTTTGGAATAAATTACATTTATTTATTCATTCATTTTCCTTCAGCTTAGTCCCTTATTTATAAGGGGTTGCCACAGCGGAATGAACCACCAACTATTCCAGCATATGTTTTACACAGCGGAAGCCCTTCCAGCCACAACCCAGTACTGGGAAACCTCCATATTCTCTCACTTTCACACACTCATACACTACGGCCAATTTAGTTCATACAATTCACCTATAGAGCATGTCTTTGGACTGTGGGTGAAACCGGAGCACCCGGAGGAAACCTACGCAAACACGGGGAGAACATGCAAACTCCACACAGAAATGCCAACTGGCCCACCCGGGACTCAAATGAGCAACCTTCTTGCTGTGAGGCGACAATGCTAACCACTGAGCCTCCGTGCCATGCAGATTTATTTATGTAAAGTATAAATGCCAATTTCTAAGGTTTTACTGGATATTTTGTTGCATATTTTGCTTTGTTGTGGCTTAAAGAGGCCATATGTACTGTAAGAACTTTATCATTTGAATCACTATTGTATTGGCAATAAATGAACAGCTTATAATAAAACATACATGTCTTACATGTCTTAGCTGTATTCAAACTGGAGTATCGGTGTCTATGTTAACATACTCATTGATTACATTACATTAATTTCCCTTCGGTTTGATCTCTGATTTATCAGGGGTGGCCACAGCAGAATGAACCACCGACTGATCCAGCATATGTTTTACGCAGCGAATGCCCTTCCAGCTGCAACCCAGTACTGGGAAACACCCATACACTCCTGCATTCACAAACATACACTACGGCCAATTTAGCTTATTCAATTCCCCTATAGCACATGTCTTACGACTGTGGGGGTAACCAGAGCACCCGGAGGAAACCCACGCCAACACGGAGAGAGCAATGCCAACTGACCCAGCTGGGGCTCGAACCAGCGACCTTCTTGCTGTGAGGTGGCAGTTCTAACCACTGAGCCACCATGCCGCCCCTAAATTACGTTTATTCCAATGTAATTAAATATATATTTAAATAAAACAGTTATTTTAAATAGCAAAAATGTATATATAAATATTTCTGTTTTACTTTACGCAGGCTTGGTAACCAAAAGAGACTTTAAAAATATATATATTTTAAAAAGTACAGTTCTAAACCTTTAGACCGGTAGTGTGCAATACACATATTAAGCTAGTGACGTGTAATCTGACGATATATAAACATAGAGCATGAGAGAATAGCAGGTGGAGTCCCAAACAGCAGCGCACAGGGCTTTTGCTTCAGACTGATAAGAAACTCACAGCTCACAGTACAGCTAAAACAAAAACGGCTCAGGCTAAAACAAACAATCTGAGAGCCGCAGATGGGTCTATTTGAATGTATTCACTTTCAGCCCGGGCCACTTCACACACAGCGCTGTTAGTTATGTAATAGATCCTCTTCAAACTAACATTCGCAGCCCCTGCAGCTTTTTCTCAGAACTAACCAAATGTAGCTTAAGCTTTCCTTATGATTGCGTGTCTCATGAGGACGAAGCCTCTGTCACTTCAGATCAAAACACTGCTAGAAGAGCCAAAAACTCGCCTCAATATCCTGTTTCAAGTTTAATCCACAAGTGAAAGCTGATCTCGCACAAAACACCAAAGCTGCCTGTTAGACTCAAACCTTCTGTTAGCCTTGCATGGAAATATATTAATGTTGAGGAAGGCTACATAAGAAGTGAGGGTCACAGTTTACAATACGGTTTCATTAGTTAATGTATTTACTGACATGAACTAATTATGAACAAATCTTGTAGAGCATTTATTAATCATCGTTTAACATTTACTAATGCATTATTAACATGCAAATTCATGCTTGATATCCGTGAGTTAACATGAACTAACAATCAACAACTTTATTTTCATTATCTAATGTTAACTAACATGAACAAATACTGTAACAAATGTACTGTTCGTTGTTTGTTTATGTTAGTAAATAACATTAACTAATACAACCTTATTGTAAAGTGTTACCAGAGTAAGAAATATCTGAAAGGCCTCTCTGGTAGACATAAAGTTACCATTGATTTTGTATGTGGTTCATGTACAGTAACTATGGTTTGAAAATTAACCAGATAACCAAAACTAGAAAAAATATGGCCCTGACGGTGGAAAAAATGCCTTCTTTTGAAAATATTGGTGCCAGAGATTATTCTGACCAGTGGCGGTTCTAGTATGAATGGCACCCTGGGCGAAACCACCCCACCCCATCCCCCGAGAAATAAAGACACTATGTGGTTGGCTTTATATATATTTTAAATATTTAAATATATATTTTAAATATATACATATAAAATAATTATTATAAATACATTTAAATATATTTATTTATTTTCAATAAATATAACAAATTGTTTATTATTATTATTATTATTATTATTATTATTATACAATTATAATTCTAAATAAATAACAGAAATCAATCCTAAATGGAACTAAAAAACAATGTGGAGTAATAGTCTAAGACCTTTGCATGAAAATTAATTATGACAGTTCTATAAAACACAAAAAAAATATGTTGTATAGAATTATCTGTTGTCTTTGACTCGACTCATGGCCGATAATTAATGTTATGAAGTCTTAGTTACCTCCCTGACTCATTATTCCTTCTTTCTGCTTCATAGCCATGCTTAGTCAAAGTAAGATCATCATCATCATATGATATAAACTTTAGTTTTGTCGACTTGCATGTCGACGCATATCGGCGTGCATGTGCAGTAAACAACCGGGATCAGAAGCAGCACACATGAGTCAATTCACCAGCGTTGATTCGGTTGCCCCATTGCACATAAAGAATAACAAACGTGTGCGTGCAAAAGACCCCAAATGTGAATAGCCCCTAACATCTTTATTCTGGGATAACGACTCTAAATTAATACACCTGCATAAAGTAAATCTTATCTCAAAGCTTTTACTGGGGCACTTTTTTTTGCACCATCTCCCCATGCTGCCACCAGCAAGATGCCGCCCTGGGCGATTGCCCATACCGCCCATGCCTAAATCCGCCACTGATTCTGACAGTGCATTTATGATATATTGTATTATGACATTTTGTGTATGTTTTACAGCTGACTTTTTATCTATATCTGGTTTTATTTTCTTATTTGGTTGTATTTCTTTCCTTGTTCTTACCTTAAAATGTTCAAAGGTTTAGAAAGTGTTTAGAAAGAAAAGGAAGTCTGTTCTTTCCAAAGTTGGGTATATTTAATCCAACCCAGGCTCATTTTGATTATGCACCCCTGTATACATTTCTGAAGAGCGCCAAATACATCCCAGGAGCTACGTTTATTTGCAGTTTTTGTTTTTGATAATCCACCGGAGGCCGCTGTGTACACTTTTTAAAATTTCTCTCGCGAGTGCCATTCGTGCCTGCTGTACTCGCATAAATCCACCAGAGGCCGCTGTCGACTAATTGACTGGTTGACTGACTGGTTGACCGATCGACTGACTCACCCTCCTCCTTTCCTAAACCCAACCGATAGTGTTTTCAAAAGCTTCCCTAAATGAAAAAAGAAAAGCCCTCTGCCTGATTTTTACCACGTTTTCAGATTTTACCACATTCTCACCCTGTATTTTAACTTGTTTATTTAATTTCTTGGCTTCTGTTTTTGTCTTACTCATTTTAAAGACCAAATGCAGCTATACGTACTTCTGGCTACATAATTCGCTATCTCCGGAAATGTATATAAGGGCTACATTTTCAGAATGAGCCTTTGTTGATTTAATCAATAAATACAGTGGGGAAAAATATTATTATTATAGTTCAAAATAACCTTTTTAAATATATATATATTTTTTATTTTAATTTATACTTGCTTGAATGTTGCTCAGTTTTTTTGTGAATTGAGTCATTTATTTTAACCATAGTTTATTTTTGTTTTTAATGATTCTTAAATGTATTATCAGTTTTGGATCAATTAAATCCATAGAACTAATAATAATATATATTAAAAAATAAATAACAAATGCAATGGGAAAACAAATATACTTTTAAATTGCCATCAATAGATACATTTATTTTTTAGTCATCAGAATAGTGTAGTAACTTAATAACTTTATTATAAATTTGTGCTGCGTTAACTCTTTTCGCGCGATAAAAAAAATATCGCTGTTAATCTATTCTCAAAGTTGGGTTGGGAGCTGGGTCTATTTTACGCAAGCTATGATGACTTTCACCTTGATAGATTAGCGCGGATGTATACCTGACTGGTGAGCCGTCTGACAAAAGAGTGCCCTTCTGAATCAAATCAGCAGGATGGGTGACTTTAACTGCAGTTCGGCAGTTTCACTTTAACTCACGAACATTTCATCCATGCCATCGTGACAAACTGGGGTATTAGACGCAAATAAGGAGTAAGGACTGGTGAGAGTGTTATGGAATTTAATAATGCACGCCAAATGGAAAGAAAAATACTTCCGCATTTCGCGATGTGTGTGTGTGTTTGTGTGTGTCTGTGCGGTCCTTTACTGACAGCCACGTGTGGATCTTGACGGAAAATATGGCGAAAGGTCCTAAAGACCCCGGCGTTTACTTCAATAATGCCACTAATATCTGCATACGCCACATCTTAATTCCATTTCTGTTTAGTTCAGTGTTGACTTTAGTCGGTTTAAAGGTAATCAAAAATCGCTGTTTGGAGCTTATGTAGGCCTACAGTTCAACATTCATGTTTAACTAAATAAACAGTTAGTAAACACAAGTACATCTTATTGAACATAATTTATTTTCCTCACCAATTATCATAGTAGAACAGTTTCTCAAGGAGTTTGTGATGCATTTTGGAAATGAGCATTTTGGAGATGAGCCCCTGGTCTAATGCGCCACCTGAGAAACCCGTTCTCAAAGACTTATTATTTGGGTAGCACACATTCCGAATGCCTTCGGCAGAATTCAAATGAGCCATTTTAATCTAGATTAATTCCCAGATTAATCTAGATTTAAAAAAAATGTATCTATGCCCACCTATATTATAAATATATCCTTTCTAAGTAAAAGTAGCAATGTCTTTCAAATCATCCTACTGACAAATAACAAAATCCATTTCACAATATGAAAAGGCCTTCAGAAGTAGTCTAGCAATGATAAAACATCTGCAACTATATGCTACTATATACACATACAATATACAATTTTTACCAGGGGAATGAATAATATATACACACACACACACACACACACTTTTTTTCTTCCTGCATTTAATATGTTGTCTATACTGTAAAAAAATCCTGGTTGCCTTAAATTTTTAAGCTGAATGAAATCAACCTTATGAGTCCAATGAACTCATATTTTGTTAAACTGAATTAAAACGGCTTGTGTGACTTATAAAACTAAATTAGAACATGATTAACTTGGTTTAATAAGTTACAGTGACCTAAAAAATATGCTGTCAGGACTAATTGATCATATCATTTTTAACAGTGATGAACTGTAAATAAAACCCCCTTTATAAACTGAATTGATGCGGACACCAAAACAACGCCTCATCTCTGACCCCTGTATATTAAAGCTGACACGCAGCAGTGACTCATGATGTCATCGTCATCTTCCTCTCACCTGTGTGTGATGATCTGCCTCTCTGTGTTCATTCTCCCTCCACAGCTGATCCGGAGAGCCGTCCAGCTCCGTCTGCAGCGCTCGGTATCCGATCAGCGGAACTTCTCTCGGACCCACACCCGGCAGATCCACCCCTGACGACCTCATACTGCGCGGGATCATGCTGGAGCTGCGTGGCCAAAACACCAACGCATCAAAACACAGAGACGAGCGCAGGTACAGCGCAGTTCTCCCTGCCAGATCATTTGTTTTGATCATTTACATTTCTCGTCAACTTCACATTTGAATGCAGGCCCCTCCCTTGCCTTTCCTCTTTCCCTCAGCGGTATTCATATTAGCCCGCAGAAGCAGATACAGATCTCTTTCAGGAAGAGAAAGATGGAGCAAAACTCACAGCTATTGTCACAAAACAACAACAGCAAATCTGTCAAAAAGCACAAGCTCGTGAACACGGAGTCCACGTTCATTCACTAATCAGGGATAAACATTTGTATGCAGAACGAGACTCAATTGGGTTAATCAGTAATATAACGCTTTCTTTAATGTAGCCCTCAGCACTATAACCCAGCTTAATTTCGTCAAGCGTCATTTAATAACCAGAGTTTTGTCATAGTTTTCAGCAGAGCTCATACAGTATGACACATCCATCTGGCGTTGGTAAACGCCTCTCGCTCACTGCACACTTTATGCTCAAATACCTGTTAGGAGACTAATATCTCGTCCATCCGCCCCTAAGTGTCGGTTCCTCGGAAGTCAGAGTTTGTGCTCCTCCATATCTCTGCTCTCCTGCTTCGCCCGTCAGCGCTTATCGGGCCGCTGAAGGCGCGTGCTGCGCGCGTCGCTGTGAACTGAGCGCTGCTGACGCGCGCGCGGGCGCAGATCCTGCTGTCTCTCCGGCGCGCGCGGTCATTGGCTGGACCGCGTGCACGAGAAGTGCTGCCCGCTAAATTCAGAGCAGAGCTCAGGGGCTGATGGTCTCACCGGGGCTTAAAACCGGACAGACGCAACTTGTGTTGTGAACGGAGTCCAGCCTACGCGGAAACACGGACATCCCGTTTGCTCTGTTGAAGCGCTGCTGCCCAGCTCCACTTCATCTTCCTCCTTTTTCCCTTTTTTCTTTCCTCTTTTTCTTTTTTTCCCTTTGTTTTTCTTTCTTTCTTTCTTTCTTTCTTTCTTTCTTTCTTTCTTTCTTTCTTTCTTTCTTTCTTTCTTTCTTCTTTCTTTTCTTTCTTTCTTTCTTTCTTTCTTCTTTCTTCTTTCTTTCTTTCTTTCTTTCTTTTTTCTTCTTTTCTTTTCTTTCTTTTCGTTTCTTTTGTTCTTTCTTTCTTCTTTCTTTTCTTTCTTCTTCTTTTCTTCTTCTTTCTTGTCTTTCTCTTTTCTTTCTTTCTTTCTTCTTCTTTCTTTCTTTCTTTCTTTCTTTCTTCTTTCTTGTCTTTCTTTCTTTCTTTCTCTTTCTCTTTCTTTCGTTTTCTTTCTTTCTTGCTTTTGTTTTCTTTCTTTCTTTCTTTCTTTCTTTCTTTCTTTCTTCTTCTTTCTTTCTTTCTTTTTTTCTTTCTTTCTTTTTTCCTTTCTTTCTTTCTTGCTTTTGTTTTCTTTCTTTCTTTCTTTCTTTCTTTCTTTCTTTCTTTCTTTCTTTCTTTCTTTCTTTCTTTTTTTTTCCTTTCTTTCTTTCTTTCTTTCTTATTTTCTTTCT
Source organism: Danio kyathit (assembly GCA_903798195.1). NCBI lineage: Eukaryota > Metazoa > Chordata > Actinopteri > Cypriniformes > Danionidae > Danio > Danio kyathit. The sequence goes on from LR812534.1 coordinate 57,029,912, forward strand.
TTCTTTCTTTCTTTCTTTCTTATTTTTTTTTCTTTCTTTTTTCCTTTCTTTCTTTCTTGCTTTTGATTTCTTTCTTTCTTTCTTTCTTTCTTTCTTTCTTTCTTTCTTTCTTTCTTTCTTTCTTTCTTTCTTTTTCTTTCTTTCTTTCTTTCTTTCTTTCTTTCTTTTTCTTTCTTTCTTTTTTCCTTTCTTTCTTTCTTTCTTTCTTTCTTGCTTTTGGTTTCTTTCTTTCTTTCTTTCTTTCTTTTCTTTCTTTCTTTCTTTCTTCTTTCTTTCTTTCTTTTTTTCCTTTCTTTCTTTCTTGCTTTTGGTTTCTTTCTTTCTTTCTTTTTCTTTCTTTCTTTTTCCTTTCTTTCTTTCTTGCTTTTGTTTTCTTTCTTTCTTTCTTTCTTTCTTTACTTGTTTTCACCTTTAAGAAATAATTATTTGATTTAAATTTTATTCTGTTCCATTCTGTTTACCTAAGCTAAAGCTAATGTTACCTTCAAACAATACAACTTGCAAACAAGTATATGAGCTCTTTTAATCAATCACTACACAATGGACAACAAAATACAGAACTCAGTGTGAATCAGTGCACCATTGCTTGCCATTGTAGCCCATTGCCCATGCAGTTTGTTGTCTTTCTATTTGGGATTTCAAATTTGCCTTTTTGCAAAGAATTGGATCAAGAATAAGAAATGCTTTCATTAAATTTATATTGAATTCATGACATTTTTTCAAACTGTGGCTGAAAACTGAAATACTGTTACTGTAAAAAACAAAACAGACAAAAGTAATAAAATACTGTGAATATTAGAGAAAACACATGTAAACCAAAATACAGTCAAATCTATTGTGAGCATAAGACATAGCCACTATTGACCTCCTCCATCCATGCTGGCACAGAACAACACAGACCTTCCACTGTTTTTATAAGGTTTGCGGACTGATTGCTAATTGAAGATCTGTGTGAAGGATTGTCAACCCAGTGCTTCAGTGATTTCAAACTGATGTTAGTAGTTTCAAATGGTTAGGAATAGATGGTTTCTGTTTGGTTACCATAACTAAAACAATGGATTTTGGACTGCCGTGTTAACTGTTTTGAAAAATGTTGGGGAAAATGTGTCAATCCAATGAGAAAGAGTTTACACATTTGCAAGACATGTCTTCTGCTCTGATGGGATAGTGATGATGAAGATCAAGTGAATCCTAGTTTCACTGAGCGTGTCTTAGCAAATGAGAAAACTGTAAGAATCAGTCTATCATTTGTTTTTCATCCGTCATAATTGAATTACTTTATTTCATTAGAATTTAATCATTATTAGAACACTGCTCATCAAAATACTTTCAGATATAATTTCTCTGTATTTATTTATTTATTTAATTTATTTTTATTGCACTGCTCAATCCCCTTTTCCCTCATCCAACGTATAAAATGTATTTTGTTTTGCTGTTTTATTTTATTTGTATTTAGTTTGCTTCTTAGATCCATTTTATTTTTACTCATTCATCTTTAAATACTATTTATAAGCTATTATAATATTTCAGTATGCTCCACTGCTATTCTATGTCCACATTTCACTCCTTAAATTGAGAAAAATAATTTTATTTTATTTTATTTAAATTTTAATTTAATTAAATTTTATTTTATTTAATTTAATTTAATTTAATTTAATTTAATTTAATTTAATTTAATTTTATTAATTTTTTTTATTTTTATTTTATTTTATTTTATTACATTTTATTATTTTTTATTTGTTATTATTTTATTTGTATTTTATTTTATTAAAATTTTTATTATTATATTTTATTAAAATTTTATTATTTAATTTTATTTAATTTTATTATTTCTTTTATTACTTTATTTTAATATTTTTTATTTTATTTTATTTTTGATAATTTTATTTTATTATGTTATGTTTTGTTTGTTTGTTTTATTTTATTATTATTTTTTGTTTTATTTTATTTAATTTTATTGTTTTCCCGTAACTGTTTTCAACATTTGCCCAATTATTCAGCAATTATTACTCAAATTATGTCCTCATATTAAAATAGTTACTGCCTGCAGTCTTTATATTTTTCATGCAGGATTTACATAATTGATTTGTCACTATTTAAACAAGCTTGACAAGAGCGATTAAAACCATAACATTGGTGAGAAGAAAAGAAACATCCAATAGAGGAATAATATGCTCTTAAATGCATATGAGCATATCAGTTTTAATCACATTTTGATGCATCAACAACTACCCAACCCAATTATAAATATTAGCCTTGATTTATGAACCGTTTGTCAATAAGAAGTCCCATTTAGCTGCATGCATTAGTGTGTGTTTGCATGTGTGTTTGTGTGTGTGTTTACTCTCTCACACATTGTCAAGGTTGTATTTTATTGCCTGGTGTTGTTTCACGGTCTGCATTTTAAGTGGCTGCTGCTGTTGTAGTTTTTTGATGTGAATGATTTATGCTTTTGAATGGCTGGCCAGTTTCTAGCAGGGTGATTATTTAAAGCTAATCCTTGAGCACAGTGTCAGCTGTGGACGACACTCTGACCTTCAGTATTTTTTATGGAATGGCCTTGCAGACAAGAAAACCTTTAGCAACAAAAATTAGGAGAGAAAATAGCATGCGCGTGTAAAATGAACAATAGCAGTAGCTGCCAAATGTACAATAATTGTATAATGCAATTATGAATTTTGAATCGTAATGCACTTATAGCATGAACTGACAATATGAGCGGGGTTGGAAAAAAAAGTTACTTAATATATTTGTATAAGGGCGGCGTGGTGGCGCAGTGGGTAGCACTGTCGCCTAACAGCAAGCAGGTCGCTGGTTCGAGCCTTGGCTGGGTCAGTTGGCGTTTCTGTGTGGAGTTTGCATGTTCCCCCTATGTTCGCGTGGGTTTCTTCCTGGTGCTCCGGTTTCCCCCACAAGTCCAAAGACATTCCATAGGTGAGTTGGGTAAGCTAAATTGTCCAAAGTGCATGTGTGTGAATGAGAGTGTATAGGTATTTCCCAGTTATTGGTTGCAGCTGGAAGGGCATCCGCTAAGTAAAACATATGCTGGATAAGTTGGTGGTTCATTCCGCTGTGGCGACCCCTGATTAATAAAGGGACTAAGTCGAAAAGAAAATGAATGAATGATTATTTAAATGTATTATTATTAATAATAATAATTATAATAAATATTATTGTTAATATTATTATCAGTATTAGTCATTATTATAATTATTATTAATATAAAATAATATTATATATTAGGTATACATAATACTAGTAATAATAATAATTATACAATAAAAAATAATTATTATTATATTATGTTATGTTAAAATATATATATATATATATATATTCATTCATTCATTCATTTTCTTGTCGGCTTTGTCCCTTGCGGGGTCGCCACAGCGGAATGAACCGCCAACTTATCCAGCACGATTTTACGCAGCGGATGCCCTTCCAGCCGCAACCCATCTCTGGGAACTTCCACACACACATTCACACTCATACACTATGGACAATTTAGCTTACCCAATTCACCTGTACTGCATGTCTTTGGACTGTGGGGGAAACAGGAGCACCCGGAGGAAACCCACACGAACCCAGGGAGAACATGCAAACTCCACACAGAAACGCCAACTGACCCAGCCCAGCCGAGGTTCGAACCTGCGACCCAGCGACGTTCTTGCTGTGAGGCAACAGCACTACCTACTGCGCCACTGGGTTGCCTATATATATATATAATTTATTATATTATAATATATGAATATAATAATACTATTTATATTATAATAATAATAATTATTATTATGTTATGTTACGTTATATTATATATACATATTTTATTAATATATTAATAATTATATTTATTAATATTGAAAAGCACAAATATTTCTTGAAGAGCACTAAAAATTACTGACAAATTTGTACTAATAAGACATTTACATTATATTATGTAATTAAATATAAAAGCATATAAAATAAAATGACTAATAATTTATTATTAATAGTAATAATAATTAATTAAACTTCAAAAATTATGCAAAGTTTGCACTTCAAATCATAGGTCACATATTAAAGTATATATCAAAATGACCTAATATGTTTGTATTAGCACTTCTTGCATAACAACAAACATGTAAATATGTATATGAATTATTATTATTATTATTATTATTAATATTAATTATTATAATTAAT